>SJXQ01005267.1:0-156721 GCA_006408695.1 Aepyceros melampus
CACAAGCTGGAATCAAGATTGCAAGGAGAAATATCAAAAACCTCAGAGATGCAGATGACATCACCCTTATAGCAGAAAGAAAAGAAGAACTAAAGAGCCTCTTGATGAAAATGAAAGAGGAGAGTGAAAAAGCTGGCTTAAAACTTAGCATTCAGAAAGCTAAGATCATGGCATCTGGTCCAATCACTTCATGGCAAATAGATGGGGAAACAATGGAAACAGTGACAGACTTTATTTTGGGGGGCTCCAAAATCACTACAAGTGGTGACCATGAAATTAAAAGGCGCTTGCTTCTTGGAAGAAAAGCTATGACCAACTCAGACAGCATATTAAAAAGCAGAGACATTACTTTGCCAGCAAATGTCCAAATGTCAAAGCTATGGTTTTTCCAGTAGTCATGTGTGGATGTGAGAGTTGGAACATAAAGAAAGCTGAGTGCCAAGGAATTGATGCTTTTGAACTGTGGTGTTGAAGACTCTTGAGAGTCCCTTGGATGGCAAGGAGATCCAATCAGTCTATCCTAAAGGAAATCAGTCGTGAATATTCATTGGAAGGACTGATGCTGAAGCTGAAACTCCAATACTTTGGCCACCTGATGCAAAGAACTTACTTATTGGAAAAGACGCTGATGCTGGGAAAGATTGAAGGCAGGAGGTGAAGGGGACAACAAAGGATGAGATGGCTGGATGGCATCACCAACTTGATGCACATGAGTTTGAGTAAACTCCAGGAGTTGGTGATGGATAGGGAAGCCTGGCGTGCTGCAGTCCATGGGGTCACAAAGAGTCAATGGACGGCAAGGAGATCCAATCAGTCTATCCTAAAGGAAATCAGTCGTGAATATTCATTGGAAGGAATGATGCTGAAGCTGAAACTCCAATACTTTGGCCACCTGATGCAAAGAACTTACTTATTGGAAAAGACGCTGATGCTGGGAAAGATTGAAGGCAGGAGGTGAAGGGGACAACAAAGGATGAGATGGCTGGATGGCATCACCAACTTGATGCACATGAGTTTGAGTAAACTCCAGGAGTTGGTGATGGATAGGGAAGCCTGGCGTGCTGCAGTCCATGGGGTCACAAAGAGTCAGACTGAGCAACTGAACCGAACTGAAGATAGTTTGTGAGGCACTCATATATGTCTATTATGAATTCAGAAGAGGAAAATAGAAGTATTTCTATTTAGAATTCTATTTAGAATATACGATTGAGTGACTGAACTGAACTGAAACTTCTATTTAGAATATTCTAAAATTTAAAATGTAATTTCTAATGTCAGTGCATTGTAGATTTAAAGGAAGCTAAACAATGCCACATCAGACACATTGTAATAAAACAACAGAAAAAAATTAAACGTTGAAAGGCAAATTATTTGAAAAGAAATGAAAATTAGATTGAGCATAGACTTCTCAGCTACAGCAAGAGATACGAAAAACAATCAAAATGCTAAAAAAAATCATCAGCATATGTTTTTCTACCAGTCAAACTATTGAGACTAAGCAAAATAAAGTTCTTTTTAATTATATATAAATTAGGAGTTAAATACTTTCAGAGCTTCACTAACAGAACTATTAATAGAACCTAGGGCTCAAAAAACATCAATAAGAAAAAAAGAAGTAAAATATGCCAATAAATGTAATTGTTTATGTTTTTAAAATTTTTGTGTTTAAATTAAAATACTAGACAATAATGACAAGTTGGAATAGGGAAAATTTTAAAGAATGAAGTGTGTAAGTATTGTGCCATATTCAGGAACATGATAGAAAAATATTTTATCATAAAAATCTACAGTTAAGTTTATGTTTAAAAAATAAGTATAATTTTTAAAACAAGGGACATACAATCCATAGTTCAAAACCAGTCCAGAGCAACATGGCCAAAAATGGCTCTTCAAAAAGCTGAGAAAATAGAAAAATCGTTTATGTGGCAAAACTGATGAATAAAATAAGTAAAATTTTAAAAAACAAATGCAATGAATGGAAAAGGACTTAACTATAGACAGATTATTCATAATTTTGTGCCAATTTATAAGGGAGATTCAAGAGGGAGGGGACATATGTATACCTATGGCTCGTTCATGTTATTGTTTGACAGAAAATAACAAATTTTATGAAACAATTATCCTTCAATTAAAAAAAATAAATTAATTAAAATATATGTAAATTTTAAAAAAGTATACCAAAATGCATATGTAGAGACACTCATTGAAGCTTCACTTTTAAATAGAAAAAGAAAAAACACTGTATCGAGCAAATGGGAGACTAAATAAGAGAGCTATGATATAACCCATGATGGAATACAATACAGCCTTTAAAAAGGAAGTGAACCTGAGCACCCCTAAGATACACTGTCAAGTGAAAAATACAGAGATCAGAGGAAGTAGTTTAGTATGGGTCCTTTGAGTAAAGAAAAGAAAAGCTGGATGGGTTATATATATTGTACTATGTATATTTTATACATACATTTTGATCATATAGGTAGGGAAAATGTTTCTGAACAGATACATGAAAATGACCAGCTAAGAGAAGTAAAAGCCTATTTTTTATTTTATGCCTTCCTATTTTTATTTTGGATTTTCTAACCATGTGATAAAATACTTTTTATTTTCATATCCAACAGAGGGCTTTTAGATAGTATGTTTATAGGCCATTTATTTTCTTCATATTTTAATAAATGTATTTCAAGGGGTCCATAGTCGCTACATCTGCTGCTGTCTATACTACCCCCTTGTAGTTAGCATGTGACCCGAAGACCACTTAAGTATGAGGATATTCTTATTAGTGTAGCTTCATTAGGGACTGATGGACTGTGCAGAACAGGGATATTGTGTCCTATCTAGTGGGATCTTTTCAAATGAGTAACAGATATTGTTTGAATTTTTTGAAGTGTATTGATAATATTGATTTTCTAGAAGGCATGTTTGTTTTCGTATTTCTTTATTTGGCTGCACGGTGTCTTAATTGCAGCTTGTGGGATCTTGGATCTTCTATCTTCCTTGCGTCGTGTGAATTGTTAGTTCTGAGATCTAGTTCCATGACCAGGGATCAAAGCCAGGCTCCCTACATTAGGAGCACAGGGTGTTTTGGCCACTGGACCATCAGGGAAGTCTCTAGACATGCTTCTTTTTACTTTTCCTAAACTGTTGAAAATGGTGTTAAGCTCAGTGAGGACAGCAATTGTTTTTTATTTGTTTTGTGTCCTTTGTGGGTGACTCGAGCACAGTGTTTAACACAAAAGAGAGCTCAGTAACTGTTAGTGAAAGAAATTAAATCAGAAGCTGAAGGACTTTCTCTTCCTTCCTTCTACTGGCAACATATTTGCATTGGAAGATTTAAGTGTCAGATTCATTGATTTAGCAAATGTATATGGCATATCTTTTATTTTTTAATATAAATTTATTTATTTTAATTGGAGGCTAATTACTTTACAATATCGTATTGGTTTTGCCTATGGTGTAGCTTTTAATACATAGTATTTTTTAGAGTAAAGGTTCTCAGACTTCTTCACTTGAAAGACCGAAATTCTCCCATCCAAACAATTGGGAGAGACAATAAAGGATACCCAATATTTTATTTTGCCCTGTAAAGTTATTTTAAAACATTTATTGCAATCTACCATCATAGTGTGCCATTGCTAAAAAAAAGGCATTTAGCAACAACAATAACAAAAAAAGAGAAGCTATAATCTCAGAATAAAAGCCAGTTCTTTAAGTGCTTATAGTTAGCACTCCTTTTTTTTTTTTTTTTTTTCGGCTTCAGCTGGTGAAAACTCCAATCAGGATGAATGTTATTCCAAGAGCTGTGTGTAACCTTGGCCGATGGGCTGTGACCTCAGCCTTCCTGAGGTTCAAGTTGCTTATCTATAAAACAGAGCAGTAATAATGCCCAGATCAGGGATAATTATGAGGATTAAATTAGGTGCTGTATGTAAGTAACCTACCAGTTCTGGGCACAAAGCATTCTGTTAATGTTAGCTATTAGTATAGTTGCGGGTAATGATATTATTATCTTGAAATTACCACTACAGAGGCTAAGAGGAAGCATAAGACTTCCTTTCTGCACTTTAAGAACTCAGCATCTCACTGGAAAGAGAAGCAAATGATGAAAAAATGCCCCGCAAGTGGGGCCTTCATCATGCCCCTTTATGATGAAGGACATAAACATGTGGTCAGAGCTTGGAGGCAGCGCAATGGAGTCAGGTCAGACTGGGATGAGTGGACCCAAAGATACCTGGGTCTGAGTCAGCCAGGATGGAATGACAGCCTTTTTCAGGTTTGGAGAGAAATGAAAAGGTCCTGTTTGGTTGAAGCGCTTCTGCTTAGAACGATGAAAGCACTTCAGTGCCCAGAATCTGTCCTTGTGGCTTATAGCCTAGACTTGGTCATTAGTGGACAGCATCTGTCCACATAGCTCAACCCTCAGACACATTCAGTTCAATGCCATACTCTTTCAGACATCCACGCCTGGGCCACACCCTAGAAAAATTAAATCACAGCCTCTTGAGTGAAGCACAGTGGGACAGATCAGATTTCATGAGAACTTCTTGGAAAAAAAGAACATAAAATCACCATCAGCAACAAAATCCCATGCTTAGTAGTTCTTTAAAATGAGGACAGAAATCATACAAATTACCCAGATTCAGGTCCCTTGTTTCTGAGATGTCAAGGGTCCTGATTGTAACCTGACTTCTTCCCTCCCCACAGAATATTCTATATGTCCCAGCACCTGCCAGGACTCATAGGGTGCCAGGCGCATGTGGGGCTCTGGAGATTTGGCCTCACTATCTTAAGGACAATCTGTGCTGGTCCTAGGCATCCTTTTCTAAACTCCCCACCTGTTTCTAAAGATTAGCCTCAGAAAGGACCTCTGATCTCTATCCAGCATGAACACACTCCACAGGACAGAACTTCTTAGTAAGTGGCTGATCAGCCTTACGTGATTTTAACATCCTGCACCATATATATGCACACCCTAGTCATGTCCACTTGGAACATGAGCCACCATCCTGCGTCTGTCAATCATCAAATATTTATCGAAGGACCTGCATGTGCTTGGTCCTGAACTGGGTGCAGTGGGGAATGGAAAAACTCAATTTCTGTCCCAAGATGAGCTCAGCATGTTGGAAACATTAACAAAGAACAGTTGAGAGAGTCTCAAGGCACATCCTTCATCTTTGCTATGTTTTTGCTTTTCCTGGGTTGTACCTTTTTTTTGGGTACCTGGGAGGGATTTGACAAATCTCTACTAAAATGAGGTGTATGAGGACTTGCTTCAACAAGAATGGGGATACAAATTGATTTTTTTAAATAAGTTATGATGTGGAAAGAATCTCTGCATCATTAGTCATTAGGAAGATGTAATTTAAAAATCACAATGAGTTACTTGTAGATACCTAGTCAAATGACTAATCCCTAGTGTTGGCAAGGAAGTGGCATCCATCACTGATGGGAATGCAAAATAGTTTGCAAAACCACTCTGGAAAATATTTGGGCAGTCTTATAAAATTAAATATATGACCAAGCAATTTTACCCCCAGGTATATACCCATGAGAAATAAAAGCATATACCCACACAAAGATTTGTACCTAAATGTTCATAGCAGCATTTTCACAGTAGCTAAAATGTTGTTGTTATTATTGCTGTTCATTCGCTAAGTCATGTCTGATTCTTTGCAACCCCACAGCCTGCAGCACGCCAGACTCCTCTGTCCTCCACTGTCTCCCAGAGTTTGCTCAGATTCATGTCCACTGAGTTGGTGATGTCATCCAACCATCTCATCCTCTGCTGCCCCCTTCTCCTTTTGCCTTCAGGCTTTCAGCATCAACAGTGTACACAACTAAGTCATGCTTATGCTGGAGAAGCAACTCTGGTGCATCTGTAGAATGCCATTTACCAATCAGAAAGAACCAACTACTGATAACACAGGCTGACACGGACAAATCTCAAAAGCATATGCTAAGTGAAAGAAGCCATTAACAACAAAAAAAACCACCTGTTTTTTGCATTACCCCATTTATATTGTTAATACTCTCTGGGGGGTGGGTAACAGAAATAATAGGAACCAAAAGAGATCAGTGGCTGTCTGGTCTGGAACCCAGAAAAGGGGAGTGACAAGAAAAGGGCAAGAAGGAATTTTTAAGGGTGATAAAAGTAGTTCTATATCCTGATTGTGATCATTCTGTGATTGTTCACATTTTAAACTCATTGAGCTGTATAGATTAAAGCGGTAAATTCTCCTGAATGTAAATTATACCTCTTAGAAGACTAACTTGTAAAATAGATAATTTTTTTAAATAGCCAAATTAGGATAAAGGATGCATTCTTAGAATAAGGACAGGTGCCAGGTTAGAAGGGGCTTCCCTGGTGGCTCAGAGGGTAAAGCATCTGCCTGCAATGCAGGAGACCTGGGTTCGATCCCTGGCCAGGTTAGAAGAGACTAAAAGGAAATGATAACTAAAGAGCTTTTCACCCCCAAAATGCAGTCAGCCCAGGTCTTTATCCCCCTGTATTATGTCTGCGGTGGTTCCTGAGCAATCTCCAGCATTGGATACTGTTCAGAGCCATGCTTCAGCACGTCCGTGGAGAGTATCTGGACCCACCCCGTGGCAGCTGCCATACTGTTAGTCGTTTCCTGCCGCTCTCCATCCTCCATTGTAGGAAGCAAGTCTTCAGGGCTGGCAACCAAGTCACACTCCAGGCTTCCCACTCTGGGTGTCCATGGTTATCCCTAACCAGGGGGAGAACACAGAGTTTCAAGTTGCACCAACCCTTCATTTTAAAACAAAAGCCTAATGAAAGGGCAGGTGTGCCCTGAGCCCTCTGTGATTAGCTGTAATTCTTGGCAGGTGTGACCTGCTTATTCTCCTGAATGAGCACAGGGCACAAGGCATTTACCATGGTACTAATTGCTATTGGATGAGAACAAGCAGCCCCAGTATGTGGGCATGAGGCAAGACAAAACAGATGCCAGAGTCATTCAGAGCCATACCCTGCACTGGGCGCTGTGCCGCTGGCTGAGAACACGTTTGTCTAAATGTCAGTCTCTGTGTTTAGGGTGTGGGAAGTGAGCCTAGAATCCCGCATGATTCTGGTTGACTAACTGGGCAGCTCCACACCCTTCTTCCTCCCCTGTGATACAGTCAGTACTTGCACCAGTGTGGTTCTTCATTAGAGTATCTCCCCCCGGACTTTGCAGTACATGAAATTTCCTCTCTAAGAGAAGGATTGCTCAAGGAAAGCCACTGGTAGGCCAAGTTTAACTCATACACTGGACTTCAAAAATGCAAGTCTATCAACTCTACTTCAATTAAAAATAATAAATAAATAATATGCAAATCTAAATCTGTCTAACACAACAGATTTCAGTGTCATTTTTCATGGGAGACAAATCTGTGTACATTCTACTTCATGCTTCTTCTTGTCTTCCCAACAGTCACCACAGACAGAGGGAAATGGAATTACCTAATAAACCAAGTCTTCTGAAATCTTCCAAGTATAGTAATGGAAGTCAATCGTAGAGCTAATATCACATCCAATTTTATCAACAGATACACCAGACATGGTGATAAGGACTTTATAAATTGAAAAAAAATAAATAGCCTTCCCGTGGTCCTTAATTACTTTTCCTATAGTTAAAAGGAAAGCTCTGGAAGAAGTTCACTGGATGAATGTTTGCTTATCACCTTAAAGATGGATGGAAAAAACATTGCTAGGTCTTTCAGCATCTACTCGGGGAGACTGGGTCTGCCCTTAAGAGGCTAGCCCAGTGTTCTCTCAAGGAACCCCAGGCTGGACCAAGCCTGTGATGGAGATCTTTGGCAGGCAGAAGGGGTGCCAAGTACAAAGGTGTCTGGGCAGGTAGTCAGGGTTGAGGGTGGAAGGGTGGAGGGGGGTATATCATGATACCTCCACGTGATGTCATATAGGTTTATCTGCTTTGTATGAAAATGACCCACGTTTTAGTGAATGTCCTATTTCAAAACTGGGATGCCAGCTACATATGAATCTCTGAGCCTGATTAGTCATCACTAGGGACTTCTCCGTGTGCTCAAATTCCACTTCTCCCAAACCTAGCCAGAACTGTCCTCCTCACTGAAACCTAGCTGCCACATTGCCAGGGTTATTAGGTGGGTGTGGGCATATGGAAGCCATGTGTTTCCTGATTAAGGAAGACAACCCCCCAAGGCTCTGTGCCAAGCATCATGAGATTTGTGCCCCTGGGCCCAAGATGGTATTCCCCTCCTAGAAGCAGAGAGGCATAGTATCACAAGAGGAACGGATAATCCCTTAAATGCTTGGAGTCTGTCTTTGCATCTGTAAAATGGGGACATGTGGATGGATAGTTCTCCTTCTTGAAAGACCTGTGGAAATTCTAGGTAACAACAACTCTCATGACGCTTGACACCTCATATCTGTTCATGGGTATCTTGAATTTCAAAAAGGGAAAGAATAGGTATTATCTTGTATATAGGTTCGCTTTAAAAAAGAAATGTAGTCAATTTTTAGGTATAGTAATTACCCCCCCAAAAAAAAAAAACCAAAATTGCAGAATTTGTGATAAGGTTATAAAAAAACCCTGGAATTCAGAAAAGAACCCAGTCTAAATTGCCTACTGGGTGCAACCTAGCAATAGTCAAAAAGCTCAATGCTGTGAGTATTGTCTTTGCTTACAGGACCTAAAGGTTACATTTGCATTTGTAATCACTGCCCTGTCACATTTTGATAAATTGGAGAGCAGCTAGATCTTTCTTAAGAACTATATTCCCTTCACTGTGAAGAGTAAGTGGGTTGTTTTCAAAATTGGCTACTCAATTGCCATATTTTCTCCCTTCTCTTTTGGGAATTGAGAAAGTGGTCAGAGTTGGGAAATTCCTGCTGCAAAATAAAGCGCTCGTATGACACCCACACCCAGAAGCTGTTTACATTTTCGTCATTGTCCTTGGGAACTCTTGCTCTTCCCTTCCGCAATTTGTGCTTTGGCAGCAAACGTCAACTTCTATGAGGACTAGAACCTGAACTACCTTCTTTTGTTGCCAGTTGAAATGCCAGAAATCACTTGCAAGCATTTTTATATAAATGCCCAGAAACTTCCATTAAAAGTGGCTGGTCTCCATTTGGGACAGAAGACTGACCAGGGAAATTCCAGAAGGGCCGATGAGGTCATGGACCAGTTTCCAGGGTGATGACACAGATTTCCTCACCTCTCTTCTAAAGCAACTCTTAAAAGTACCTAATATCCCACAGGCTGATGGGCGTGGTCAAAGCCACTGTCCTCCAACCCACATAATCAAAGCACCTCAGTTGTTTTCATTTTTAATACTTCATATATTCCCAAATTTAAATGGTAAAAGAAAGTTTTTGGTAAAAGCCTCTTTCATCAAAATGCCCTCTTCCCCTCCGTATCAATAATCACATGGGTTTTGTTTCTGAAACAGTTCTTCAGAGCTGTTTTATGCATTTACCGATCAGCACAGGGACACATACAGATATGTATGGTCGTGTGTATTTTCCCCTTTTAGTCATGAATGGGAGCACACCATACAGACAGTGTGGGAGGGTTCTTTTTTCATCAGCTGGAGGACACTGATTTATAGCAGTATATGATTATCAGGATACAGCCAAGTGATTCAGGTATTTCTTCAGATTAGTCCCCATTATAGGCTATTTCAAGATGGGGAACGTAGTTTCCGGTGTTGTATAGTAAATCCTTGTTGCCCATCTATTTTATATATAATGTATCTTTTAATCCGATACTTGTGATTTATCCCTATCCCCTTCTCCTTTCAGTTTAGTTCAGTCGCTCAGTCGTGTCGTGTCCGACTCTTGCGACCCCAGGAATTGCAGCACGCCAGGCCTCCCTGTCCATCACCAAATCCCGGAGTCCACTCAAACTCCTTTGGTAACCATAAATTGTTTTTCATGTCTGGATCTGTTTCTGTTTTGTATATAGGTTCATTTGTATTACGTTCTTAGATTCCACAGGTGATAATATAATATTTGTGATATTATAAATTTATAATATTATATAACAATATAATATTTATCATCTCTGCCTGATTTACTTCACTTAGCATGACATTTTCTAGGTCCATCCATGTTGCTGCAAGTGGCAAATTTCATTCTTCTTTATGGCTAATATTCCATTGTGTGTACATGTTTGTATACAAACATACATACATACATATATACCACAACTTCTTAAACCAGTCATCTGTTGGTGGGCACTTGACTGTTTCCACGTCTTGGATATTGTAAATAGTGTTGCTGTGAAAATTAGGGTACATGTATCTTTTCAAATTAGAGTTTTTATCTTTTCTGGTGAAAAATTTCTGAATCATATGGTACCTCTACTTTTAGTTTGTTAAGGAAACTTGATATTGTTGTCCACAGTTACTATACCAATTTACATACCTACCAACAGGGTAAGAGAGTTCCCTTTTTTCCACACCCTCTCCAGCCCGTGTTATTCATAGACTTTTTGCTGACAGCCGTTCTGACCAGTGTGAAGTGATACCTCAGTGTGATCTTTACTTGTGTTTCCCTAATAATTAGCAATATTGAGCATCTTTTCATGTTCCTGTTGACCATATGATGTCTTCTTTGGAGAAATATCTATTTAGGTCTTCTGCCCATTTTTGATTGGCTGGGTTTTTTTGTTGTTGATATTGAGTTGTATGCGGAGATATGAAGAAATGAAAATTCTTATAATCTCTTGGAGATAATGTAATTTACTGCAGTCACTTTGGAGAGCAGTTTAGTAATATTAAACAAAGTTGAAGATGTGCACATTCTATGGCCCAACAATCCCACTGACAGCTGTGTGTCCTAGAGAAGGGTTCACACACATGTGTATACAGACACAAACACATACACACAGCTGTGTTCCCAGTAGTGGGGCTTGTGGGAGTGAAAAATGGGATGCAAACTAAACATCACCCAAAGAAGAATGCTTGGATCCACTGTGGTCTACTTATTATAATAAAATAATTAAAATCAAAGAATTAGAACTATAATTTCAACATAGAAAAAGCTCAGAAACAAATGGTTGAGTAAAGAAAGCAAATTGCAAAAGAATACGTAACCTTTAAATGCATTTTTAAAGCATTATATATTATTAGTAAACATACTCACCTACATGTAAGAAAGTATAAAATCTTTCCCAGGAAGGATATGCTTCTGGCTTCGAATTTCCTCCTCCAGGGGGTTTTCTCTACCCAGGAATCAAACTCGCGTCTCTTGCATCTCCTGCATTGGCAGGCAGATTCTTTACCACTAGCACCACCTGGGAAGCACAGCTTATGGAAATCACTTCGTACAGTTTCTTGTAACTCTTTACTTTTTGCTTTTTCATAGGCACTGATTTGGAAACCAAAACATTGTGGATACTCAAAGGACAACTTTAATCCTTGCTGTCATCTTCTTCATCGTTGATTTTAGAAAGGGTGAGTACCACTTCTTTCTAAACTCATTTTTTCTAATGTTTGTTTTGGCATCACTGACACTCTTCACAAGTTGTTTCAAAAGGTTTAAAAATTGCCTCAATAATCCAGGCATGTTCTAGTTTCTGCTTATATGCATATATGTCCAACAGGACTTGAAGGAGAAGAAAGTAACCAAACCACACAGAATAGTGAATACAAAAGGCACTGTGCTGACTTTGCTTCTGGTTCTAACTTCCCGTGTATAACTGGTTGTGTGACCTCAAGAAAGTTACTTAATCCCTCAATCTCTTCCTCTGCAAGATGAGAAATTTGGGCTGGATTATTCTCAGGGTATTTCCCTAAGCTCTTTAATACTCTAGGCACGTGGAGATTGAAAAGCACTGATTTAAAGCCGTCCTTCCAGAGTACGATGAGCCATCCTTCTGCTTCTGTCACTGGGGTGCTTACTGAAAATATACCTTCCAAAGCCCTTCCCAGATCTACGAAGTGAGAATCTTGAGGCTGAAGAGCAAAACTTGCCTTTTCAGCAAACTCCTCAGGTAAACTGGGTGTACAGCAATGTTTGACGATCATTTCTGGTCTCATGTACACTCAGTTCTGTGAGATGTAATGAGCTAGCTCTGAGCCAGGCAGAAACCAGCTGGAATCATTTTGTATTTGCAGCTGAATTGACAAGGTCGGCATCCGATGGCTATTTTATCCTTGGTTTCTTGGCTCTGTACCTTCCCTTTGGCAGAGTCCTCGACTCAGCAGTTCACTGGCCAGATCTAGGTGCCGTGTGTAGGCTCCTTGGCTCTCCTCCCCTTGGCTGCAGCTGAATGAGAGTCAAGTCCTTTAGGAAATGATGGTTAAAGGATAGAATGTGCTCCCAGACTCTACTCAAAACAGGATCTTGTCAGTCTTCTCACTCTCAGAGACGTCACAGTCATCACTGCCTCATTTGCCGTTCCTCATTTGCTCTGGAGGGTTGGGCTTCACTCCCAAGGGTGTCATCACCGTGAAATGACTCAGTGTATGTGGGTTTGAAATAAATCATATTTGTATGTGAAACCAAGATGGCAGATTCCTAGAGAGAAGGTACTGGCCCAAACATCCCACCAGATTGTGCGCAGAGATCTGGATCTCGAATCAGGAAAGCATTCAGACTGTACTATAGTTTGATTCTGTTGCCAATACAGGATATGTGCCATCCCAGGCTTTCTGTGTTGTGTGCCTAAATCCTCAAGGAATCACAGCCACCCCTAAAGAGACTTATGTCTTAAAGGAAAACTAAATCCTGGCTTTGAAATACAAACAGGGTCTCTCAATACTGCCTGCAGAGACTCCCCACCAGGATCAGTCTAATTGCTCAGTGGGGTGACTGTTGCTCTTCTCTGGAGCTTCTGCAGATGCTATTTTCTGGCATCAAATAAAGGGAATTGGAGCTTTAAGAACATAGTGTCGCTGTTGTCTGCTATGAGTCAGATATGAAACTCTCCTCCCAAATCACAGGCAAGACATTGTGTGTGATGTGTTAGGTAAAGTACTAACAAGCACCCTTCATGAGAGAACCACTCGCCCATAAAGAGCGTTCCAGACAACACCCACTGCTGGCTGGGGATGGATGTGGGCTTTATTTGATTTGGGGTTGATTTATTTGTTTGTCTTGCTTCTAGAACAGCATAACTTGGGTTTAATGTCTCGAATACTGAATCCAATACTTCTAGGTTCACTGACTTGTTATTATTTAGCATTTATGAAGTATATGTCAATGCACTTGGCGCTTTACAATGACTCGTAAAAAGGCATGATCCTGGCCATTGAGCATAAGGTTGCTGCTAGTTGAATTACTGCCTGTGTGGAAATGATCACAGGACAAATCTGGTTATCCTTTGTCCCCTAAACAATTATATATTCTGGTTCCTCATTGTACCTGTGCCAAAAATGAGGTATGATAGTTGCTGCAGCCATGTTGATGTCAATGTCCTAACAAAATAGACCAAGTGTCTAGTTTCTGATGCTCAGGGAAAGCTTAGCAAACACTGATGAAGGGATAAATGGATGAGTCAGTGAATGGGTGCATGGATGAATGGATGGAGATCTCTCTCTTCAGTGGACATCTGTAGTTTTCTCTTTGTCCTTCCACCCATGGCTTTATTTATGCATTGTATAAACTAGTGGTTATAGAGCTGGCTGACTTGGAAATAGGGGAACTGTTTCTTCTTAAGTGGCTTTTTGCAATGAAGATAAGATCAATATATCTATGAGGTGGACAGAAACATAATGAGAAACTGATTACCCCAAATCAAATAAACTTGTTAATGATATTATATCAATGTCAATTTCTTCTTTTTAATTATATAAGATGTTACCATTGGAGGAAGTAGGGTGACGGGTATAGGTGAGTCTCTGTACTATTTTTGCAACTTCCCGTGAGTCTACAGTTATTTCAAAAGAGAATCCATGAACTTCATCCTTCAAATCTTTGTCATCACATCTCACTGCCTACATTTTCCAGGCACAGCCTCCCACCTCCCACTGATAACAGCAAATCTAAGTGTTTCCATTGAGGACTCCCCAAAAGCAGAGGCCAATACAAAATTGGACATTCTGGATATAGTGAAGCATAAAGTGAGAAGGAGAGTCTTCAACTTGCAAGGCAGCTCCAATATCTGTGAAAGGAGAGAGGGAGGAAAGAGCCTCAGACTGTGCATAGGACAGAGGAAAATCTCAGCCAAGCCAGTGAGGAGTCCCTGAGCACACTGCCTGTTAGAGGAGTCCCCCGTGGGTAGGGTGGCCCGTTCTAGTCCCCCCACCATCCTCTGTCATTACCGGAGCAGCCTAACTGGGAACAAACAGCAGGTGTGTCCAAAGGTGCACAGGTGAGTGGAGGCTGTCAGTGAGCTGTGCTCCCAGAAGTTTTCCCCAAGGGAAGGTTTCCTCCAAGGCCACATACTGGGAAAAAGGTTCTCTCCCAGTGCCCTTGCCTTCCTCTCCAGCCCTCTTGTGACATTGACCCCGTGCCCCTGTCAGACTCATATTCTTCCTCCTAAACCAGAGTAAATTTCACCCTCCGCTTCCTCTGTCTGCTCCCTGCCTACCCAGCGCAGTTTACGGAAAGTCATAGAACCGAACCACTTGACCCACCAGGTATGTGTGCCATGCGGCCTCAGGAAGTCCTTGCTGCCCCTCAGGGTCTTTCACTTTCCTTCCCCCGTGGATTCCCGGTCACATTTCTTATTGTCTTTATCGAACCCTCTTCTGCTTCCATCACTGGATTCTTCCCCTGGGTCTACAAACGTTGGCTGTCTCCTCCTGAACTCAACTGTCCCCTGCTCCTTCTAACCCTCTCAACTGTCTTCATGCAGCCCTCCTTTCCTGGTCACCAAACCTCTTGTGAGGTGTTTCTATACCTGCTGCTTCCTCCCCTTTCTAACAAAACACGAATCCCCTGACCCTCTCCCCACCCCACCCCGGTCAGCTGAAGCTGCTTCCTCACATGTCTGTGTTTTTGAACCCAAAGCCTCACCGTGGCTCTCCCCTTCCATGCCCTCTCGTCTGCCTGTCACCCCTCATTCTCCACATGTTCTCTTCCGTTGGCTCTAGGCCGGTTGCCCTCAGTCCTCAGCCTTCCCTTTTATGACTCCTCTTCTCATGATCTCTTAATGTTGCCCCCAGATTCTCTCCTCATCACTCCTGAGGTGACTCCACCTTCTCTCCCTTCACATTCTTCACCATTTCCATGATTAACTCTCCCCGCTCTGCAGTCTCTCCAACTCCAGCTTTAATTCCCTCTCAAACACAAATTCCCAAACATAGTTCCTGTACGTCTTAACCAGAGCTTACAATTCTATGCTTCCTATATTTTCTTCTCCTTGGGTCTTTGCTCTTTCTCTTAATGAAACTCCATTCTATCTGTCATTTGGGTTGGAATTTTGCCTCAATTTGGCCCTTCATATCTGTTCCTCCGTCCATTCTTCCTCCATAGAGGCTCTGCTGGCTTCTCTGTGCCCATGGTCCTTGCCCATCGCCAGCCTCTGCTGCCTGCCCATGGGGTCCTATTGACACCTCTGAACTGGCCTTTCCACCTTGAGTCTTTTCTCCTTCCAGGCCAGTGTAGTCACCAATGGCAGTTTTATTTTCCTAAAAGTGTAGCTTTTATTATGTCCCTTTTGTGCTAAAAAACCTTCGATGGCTCTGCATTGGGTATTCAGCTGCCCAGGAGCTAAAAGTAATCTCCTCCCAACTAAACTGCCTTTTTTTTTTTTCTCTCTCTCTCTACATGTCTTTCTTTTAGTACTTATTACTAACTAATTACTAATCAGCTAGTTCTCCAAGCTCACTTCCCCACACCTCACTAACCCCTAAAGAAATAAATGTGTGTGTGTATGTTTTACTCTTGTTTCTAACCTATTGCTGTGCATTTTCACCTGGAGTAGCCAGTCTCCCAGAAAGGAAGTGAAAGTAGAGTGTTCTGTTGGGTTCCACCCCTAAATAGAGGTCACGGTGTGTGACACAGAGCGGGACTCTGAGATCATGCTGCCCAGATTCAAATCTTGTCATTTTGAACATGTAAGCTACCTCCCTGAGCCTTGGCTGCCTTACCTATAAAATAGGCTAATATTATGTTATGCCATAGGATTATTGTGGTGACTGCATAACGTAATGCAGGGAACGGGGTTAGAGCCACGCTTGGCGCTGAGCAGGGCTCAGTGTTAGCTGTTGTTATCATCATTGTTACTGTTTTATCACGCTTGCAGCATGACATTATCTACAGCTTAATTATTCACTGTTTGGCACGGGAGACTAACTTGGGAATTATACACAACTGCTGAATTAATATCCTGAATACTTTCACTAGGACATCAGGCTAATAATTTTTGGTACTTTAGATAACCCGTGATGGGTCCCAGAGGGTCCTGAAACCATGCGCCTACATTTTCCCTCGTAAGAATGAACTTTTTTCTTTTTTTAGTTTTAGAAGTCTGTAGTTTAACATAGCGGCTTCCATGATTAGAGACCTG
This sequence comes from Aepyceros melampus, assembly GCA_006408695.1. NCBI lineage: Eukaryota > Metazoa > Chordata > Mammalia > Artiodactyla > Bovidae > Aepyceros > Aepyceros melampus. The sequence goes on from SJXQ01005267.1 coordinate 16,443, forward strand.
GAAGCTGAACTGAGGAAGAAAGGAAGAGTCCTGCTGACACAGAAAGTTTCTGATTCCCCACACGTGAGATAACACACATGACTTGGTTGGTCAGTGAAACCAAGGGCCTGGCAAAAATGGCAAAAGACCAACGGTAGGAAGACAGCCTGTCTTGGAGGAAGTTTTTTAAAAAAATAAACGTAAAATATAGAAGTTGCATCTGAAAAATAAAGATATTAAGTGAAAGTCACTCAGTCATGTCTAACTCATTGCGACCGCATGGACTTATACATACAGGCCATGGAGTTCTCCAGGCCAGAATACTGGAGTGGGTAGCCTTTCTCTTTTCAAGGGGATCTTCCCAACCCAGGGACTGATCCCAGGTCTCCCACATTGCAGGTGGATTCTTTAGCCACAAGGGAAGCCCAAAGATATTAAAATGATAGTTAAAACTGTTTACCTAGATGGTTGTATAACATTGTGAATGTAATTAAAGCCTCTGAATTATATACTCAAAAGGATTAAAATGGCAATTTTATAGTACATATATTTTTGTATAATAAAAAAGCTAATAAATATACACACCAAAAAAGTTAGACAGCTAAAATGTATAACAATTTATAAGAATATTTTTGTTTCAGAATACATTTCCATATGATAGAGCTGCTTATGTCAGCTTAGTGTTCATTAAGTACCTACTGCATACAAGCACCATGCTTGGTACATCATATTATGATAAGCAGCTGTTTTTTATGCATCAGTACTGAACTCTCTATTACCATTAATGAAAGAATGATATCCTACACGAATGAGTCAATGGTTATCAGTGCACTCACCACAGACTTGTGGACAAAGTACTTTTATCTCGGTTAAAAGAAAAGAAAATGAGCTTCAAAATTGTTTGAAAACTATATTCTGCTTTAAACACTGAATTATAAGCCAGCTAGCTCCTGTATTCTCATTATGATGTTTGAAAGAACTGATGTGTTGTTTTTTCTCACCTAACCCTGCGTTAATGCAGTCTAACAACAGTCACTAAAGAGGCAGGTGCAAAAACAACAAAGTCCCTCATCAGTGACAGCAAATCCTTGGGTCTCGTGGAGGCTTCAGTCCCGCTCACTGAGAACTTGCTCAGTTTTCTAGTGGCTTTTGAACTCTTCCACATATTTAGGGAAAGGAAAGGTTAGTGACTCCAGCTGATGAAAATGATCATCTTAGCATCTGTCCCTAATGACATTTCCCCATTTGGAAGACAGGAAAAAATAAGTAAATAAGATCAAAAGTAGTGATAGGGAATTCCCTGGCAGCCCAGTGGTTACGACTCTGAGCTTCCACTGCTGGGGGCCATGTCCAACAAGAAAAAGTAGTGATAGAACAGATAGCTTTTTATAGTGGGAAGGAGAAGTAAGCAGACTTATGGGGTCGAGAGACTATTAATTGGATTCAACTTGATTTGATGTAGCAGCATTGAAAAGCTTTGATAGCTGTAATAACTTGTTTTTATTGTAAAATGTAATGCATATTTGGAAGAGTACATATATACAATTTAAAGTAGAATCATAAAGTATGTAAATAATCTCCCACGTCAAAACATGGGACTTTGCCAGCCCCTCAGAAGCACCAGACCCCATTGTGAATTCTTTCTTAATCATAACGTCCTTCTTAATAGAGGTCAACATTTTCTGGGATTTTATGGTGAACATTTCCTTGCTTTTCTTCAGGATTTGTTTGTTGGCGTCTTCATTTTATTTTCATTACATTGTAATATTTCACTGCCCAAAGAGAATGTAAAAAAGCCTTGTTGGTAGATACGTAGTTGCTGCTGTGAACGTCATTCTTATGTGTCCTGTACCCAGGGCTCACCTATTCTCTCAGGTGGCTCTTCTACTTGAAATCTCATCACCAGCACCCAGGGGGTTCACAAATGGCAGGACCCACCCTCAGAGTGTCTGATTCAGCCGCAGTGAGATGGGATTTGAGAGTTCACACTCCTAACAAATTCCCAGATGATGCTGATACCACCATCCAGGTACCACACTTTGAGAACCACTGCTTTAAGTTATGGAAAGAGATTTGCTGGATCAGGGATGTGCATCTTTTCAGTTTTACTAACTAATGCAAAACCATTTTCCAAGGTAGTTCTTAACGTGCCCACCAGAGGTGTGTGTGTGTGTGTTCCATCGTTCTGTTATACCCGTGCTAACACCTATTGTTGTCAGACTTCAAGATTTGCCAAGTCAGTGGCTATGGAAGTTTCTCTCTTTGTGGTTTTAATTTGCACTTCCTTAATTCCAGTGAATTTGAACATTGATTTATCATTTCAGTTTCGTTTTTGTGGAGTGCCTAGTCAAGTCTTTTGCCCATTTTTCTGTGGATTATCTATCTTTTTCTTATTGATATGTCACATTAATTTAAAAGACCACAATAAAGTTTTCCTTAATTTTTGAAACTTAAACTTAGTATATAGATGGATATTAGTAAGAGGTAAACTTAGCATAGATGGATAGTAGTAAGAGGAGCAAGTACAGAAGAATATTCTTCACATAGCTTCTCTTTAGCAAATGGCTTGAAAGAAATAAGAACTTTTTCTCCAAACAAACTACTAACTGTAGAGGCAAAACCATATAGAATGTCTCAACAGTCTTCATATGTTCACTGAAAATGCATCTGTAAGCACAAGGCCACCTTAAACAGTCGTGATGCAACTGAAATAGATCATTCAAAGAAAGGAGACCTATTATTGAGGCCAACATGGCCATCGACACTTGTTAGCTTGTCTCTGAAGAACAGAATTCTGAGCAGCAAAAGCTTAAAGTGAATGAAATTGTCTCCAATTCTCAATCTAATGAAAAAGCTTTGGGCTCTGGGCCAGAGAATAGATTTGGACCATGGAGGCGACTTTCTCCAGGGTCTTAAATTTAAATGGCTGAATTATTTTTAAAGTATCATCCTACGCAGTCTTTTGGAATGGAAATGTGTTTTTTTTTTTCAATTTAGAAAAATATAATTTCAACAAAAGGATGGAATGCAACATCTTTGTCTAGAAAAGCAGATGCTTTATTCTAATGCCTGCTCAGCATGGAGTCATGACACCCATTACAGCCTCCCTCGACCCATGAAACACGCACACGCACACGCCATGCATACAAGTATACACACAGATTCATCAAATGCATAGTATGCATACATGCACAAACACATATACACGCCCACATATATTAAATACACACTCACACACACACACTCACACTTTGTGCCTAGAATAATTGAAGAAAATATGCATATATTTAGTAAAAAGGATGTATCTTCCACTCTGAAAACACTAACTATTGTATCATGAAGGCATCTGTAACTTTCAGTATCTCAAACCAGTTAAGAACAAAGGAGCTGTCTTAGAATTACTAGTTTGTATACAACTTAATTACCTTTGGAAGGAATGATGCTAAAGCTGAAGCTCCAGTGCTTTGGCCACCTCATGCAAAGAGTTGACTCATTGGAAAAGACTCTGATGCTGGGAGGGATTGGGGGCAGGAGGAGAAGGGGACGACAGAGGATGAGATGGATGGATGGCATCACCGACTCGAGGGACATGAGTTTGGGTAAACTCCGGGAGTTGGTGATGGACAGGGAGGCCTGGCGTGCTGCGATTCATGGGGTCGCAGAGTCGGACATGACTGAGCGACTGAACTAAGCTGAACTGAACTAATTTCTAGGAACTGAAGTTAGTCGCAAATTTTAAGAGAGGAAAACTTGCCCTCAAATTGCTGCTTAATTTTAGACTGTCATGCCTGAAGAATATTTAGAGTTGTTTTAAGATACAAGCATTTAAAAGGAAAGATGTTGTTATGGCCCAGTTGCTCATTCATTCTCTCTGTCCCTTTCTTTCTCACTTAGTCTCACTCTCCCTTTCTTACATAAATAAGGTAGTATTAATAGTAAGTATAATTAATATAACATTGTAAATCAACTATACTTCAATAAAATAAATTTAATTTAAAAAACAGTAAGTAAGGATTAATTAAGAGATCCACTTGGGTGGGAAAGACCACCCACCTTCCAAAAAGTCATCATCAAGCTGCTTCCTAAAGCTTGCTCACCACCCCCCTCACCCTAGGCATGTCAGAACTCAGTGGGTGGCAGGACCCAGCTTGTTCCATATGGACCAAGGCAGCCCTGATTCCGTATTCCCAATGCATCACTCCCAGACTTCTTGTCCTCAGCCCTGTGCTCACAGCTCTAACCTAATGGGGAGATCCTACTTAAGAATACAGATTCATCTCTGACTTAGGAGCCTGACATTTGTCTCAATTCCAAGCCCCACAGTTGTGAAATTCAAGGAGAGAGCTAGTCCTCGGTGGTCCATGGAGTTCCCAGAAGTAAGGTAACCTGAATATGGGGCCCTGCTGGCAGCATCCAGTCCTCACCTGCCACTCAAAAATATTTCCAGCACATCTTTGCAACAGCTCTCCATCACAGAAGTGCGGGAATCCCATGGCTTCTACTCTTTAATTGTAAAGCTCTGGTTGTATGACAGGCAACATTTCCTGTATTCTTTGGGCTCCTTCGCTTTTTAATCATTTCAGATATTCTCACATACCCTCTAAGGAAGAGGCAGCTGAATAGGGGGGAGTCCCCAGAAACCAAGGAGAATCGCAGATCTAGAAGCACCAAATTTTATTAGGAACAATGAATGGTACCACTTCCCAATCCCCATAGCGGCCAACACACCTATGTAGCCTTCTTGAGTGACCCACACTGAACATGGTCTTAAGAACTCCCAGCCTTTTCCATAATCCTTTCTTTCAAGGGAGGGAATCCTTGCCTGATGCAGTTAACCTCTAAGGACTCCTGGCTATGAGCATAGCATTCCGACCTGCTGCTTGAGGCAGGGGCTTCACATTTAACTGAGACTGAGCGCTTAGGGGACTCTGGCATCTGGAACTGCCATTCCTGTCACTTCAGCAGCAACTTTTCTGGCTTTTAAAGGGTTTTTCTTTTTAACTAATTCTAGATAAGTAAGGTCGTTGCTAAATAGTTGCATTCTGAATGACCGAGATGTTGCAAAAATCCAAATTAAGCCACAGAACAGACTGTACCCAAAAAGCACATTGTGTTAGATGCCTCTGTGTATCCATTGTGGTCTTTCTCTGTGCCTGTAGAGTGATGGAATTGCTGAAGCAGAACCCTGATGAAAGCTATTCACAATTTAGCATTTACCATCATATGGAAATGTCAGTTCCATCCACCAAAGAGAATATTACAGGCATGTTCAATATAAAATGCAAATATAATAGCTTAGTGGGCTGGATATGTCAGCTGTGTTTCACTTAAACCTATTACCTTGGCAGATTAAATACAGTTCCTGATCTTTCGCAAGGAGGATCTTCTGATGAAGTTACCTCTTATATCAGCTTTTGTGGCTCATCAGTTCAATTGGATATGACTAGAATGGGAACAAAAACGGGTGAGGAATAAGACTGAATGGGACACAGCCATGGAGAAATAGGAGGATCTGCCCCATGAACCTTCCTGTACCCACTGAGAAATGTTATTATTGGCTCGAGGATAGGTATCAGCAATTTTTAGCAAAGATTTTTCTCTTAGGTGATGAAATAGGTGAGGATCCACCAATTCTCACCAGGCCTGCTTCACCACTTCCAAATCTTGCTACCTGCTTGTGTAATCCAACTCAGCTGAGCAGAGGTGGGCGCAGCCTGAGCTGTGATTGCTGGCTCCAGCATGGTGTTTCTGTGCTATCTGGGGCACCCAGCTCCCTGAGCTGAACTCAACAGCAGCGAACCCTGTCTCATTTGACCACATACTCCATACTCTTAGCCCAGCTTCCCCTTTAAACTCACGCCCATGTCATACCTTGTCTTACTGTTGCCACTGTCCTACTGGATACGATTTCTTGCCTGAATGCCACAAAATCCCCATCCTTCACAGAACCACCCATTCTGCAAGGGCTTCCCCAGGACTGCCTGTCTCACTTCCCACCCCGCACCAGTGGAAAGGTTGGTGGCTCCTGGAACAGCCCACTTTGAGCCCCCACTCAGTAAGACAGACTTGGTGGAAATTAGCCAATCCATACAGTTTATCCAACACAGTTCTCTTGTCCCCTCACTGCATGACCAGGTATAATCTTTGGGGGTTATATATCCAGCAACATATCCCTAGGGCTTTTCCAAGGGAGTGCCTTGCAAATGACTGCATAGAACTGTAGAAATAATTGATCCTTTCTGAAAATAGCCTTCCTCTGTAGTTTCTCTGTTTCTTTTTGCTTTGTCTTACACTAACATGCAGCAACTATTATTCCTTGATAGCTATTTATATTTGTAACAAAAAAAAAGAAGGAGAAATCATGCTCATAATTCCTGCTCTAAAATAGACTACTTGACTAATTCTCAGCAAGCACTGAGTCTTTCTGCCAAAAAAGATAGTAACCCACAGAGCACTGCCTTCTGGACTGTTGGGATAATGAAAGTAGGGATGGGAGACAGTTGATCGCTGTAGAAGGAGGTTCTAGAAGAGATATCTTATGTGTAGTAAGACATAGTAAGACGTTCCAGAGCCGCCTTCTATCATTCCCATTATCTGAAGTTGTGCCATGTGTCTCTTCTGTTTATACTCTAAATTCCTGATTTACCCCCTTTCCTGACTTCTTAAATGCTTGTGTGTCTGTGTCTTTGGCATGTGTGAAAGAGTGGCATAGTTTTAGCCTAGAGTTCTGCATCCATTCGTTGCACCAAGATGGGGATCAATAAGAAATTAGCAAAACTAATTTCAAAGCAGCTACTTGCCGTATGAAACATTAAGTGAAGATATGCCCCAAAGAGGCCAAGATTTAGCTTGAAAGAATAGTTTTATAAGACCATCATGTAAAGTCCTCTTCATAAAGGCAAAGATGCCTAACATGAGTTCATTTGAATTTTGCTGAGGCCACTTTTGAATCATAAACTCTGGGGAGGCAGTGGGAGACTTCTCCTAGCTGGCAACAGAGTCGAAACGATCTCCCAGCCTTTGCATCTTGTCACAGCAAACCAGTTTTATTCCTTTGAGAAAAATTCACCACCCCAATCCCAATAAGCAGACAACTTGTAGCAAGTAGCATTTACTTATGTGAAGGGTTCCAAGAAAGTGAAAGTGATCTTTTGCCAGAAAGAAGTTTTGTACAAAGTAAAGAATGGACTCTAAAGTCAGACTTGTGCTGTGAGCAAGGTCATCCTAATCTGCTGGAAATCCTAATCTGTTTGGAAGCAAAAGCTCTATTGTTTCATCAATATATTCTAGTAGTACAGTCAATCCTCTTTATTTGCAGACCCTGTGTTTGCAAATCACCGACTTACTTAAATTTTTTGTAAATCCTAAATCAATACTTGCAGTGTTTTCATAGTCATTGGTGGAAGCAAAGTGTTTTGAATCATCTAAAATGCACATTCCAGCTAAGGTTGAATGAGGCAACATTCTGTCTTGTTTCAACTGTCATACTATAACCTGGTTTTCTCTTCACTATTTAATATCCTGTTTTTCACTTATCGCGCCTTTAGTTTACTATTAAAAGTGGTTCCCAAGCAGAATGCTGAAATGCTGTCTTGTGTTCTTAAATTCAAAAAGGCTGTGATGTACAGAGAAACCATATGTACTAGATAAGCTTCAATCAGGTGTGAGTTACAGTGTCACTGGCCATGAGTTCAGTGCTAATAATTTAACAATATATATTAAGTAATGTATCTTTAAACAATAACACACATAAAACAAAGTTATATATTGATCAGTTGACAAAAATTCTGTGATCAAGGCTCAAGGGAACCTAACCCATGGTTAGGAGCCATGGTTCAGTTTTTGCTAATTCAAAGTCTCTGGTGACTTTATAGAACATAAACACCAAGAATAATAAGAACCAATTGTCTTTTCAAATTTAGGAATTCCTAATGATGTCTTATGGAGAAGGAAATGGCAACCCACTCCAGTGTTCTAGCCTGGAGAATCCCAGGGACGGGGGAGCCTGGTGGGCTGCCATCTATAGAGTCGCACGGAGTTGGACACGACTGAAGCGACTTAGCAGCAGCAGCAGCAGCAATGATGTCTTAAGATCTTTCTTGGGACTACCAGGAGGCTATGATACTAGTGATTTCATGCTATTTTCTGCCTCATGGGAGATGGGGACTTACTAAACCATCCTCGTTCCTTCTTTTATGGTGTGGAATTTTTTCCCTCACTATTCAATTCAGTATTAATTGAGTGCTCCAGAACCTGCTGCAGCAGGAAGGTGTGCAAAAGGAGCATTTAGCAGTCTCTGACCTCAGGGCTACTTGGGATTACCTTGGATGGAAAGACCCGAGTTAAGAGGGCAGATGCAGCCAACTCTAGAAGAATGTGGAAACATCTCAGAAATGGCAGGGAAGAGAACAAGCTCTTGGAGGTGTAGCCTAAGGGAAACGGGCTATTTTTCTAATAGTAACCTTGAACTGTTAATTTAGTGTTTCCTCCCAGGAACTCCGCAAAGGAAGTTCAGCTTTGGCCAGAGCTTCTAATTAACTCCAAAGTTTCTACCACATCCGCAAACACCTAAAGACCACCCCAGTGTTCATTTCTCACCTGACAAAAGTCAAAAAGCTGATGTAAGTGAGAATTGCACCATAGGAAATCCTTTTTTCACTATGGGAAATGGTTGCTGTATTTCCCTCAGTTTGATTATTTTGGGGACCTATAATCTTACAGCTAAAAAAAATATTATTTATGATAGCAAGAACAAAAATAGTAATATTAATTTATTAAGTACTCAGTGTATGCCAGGACCTGTGTTGGGAACACAGGATGAAGGGCAGAGTTTCCTGCCTTTAAGTGTCTCATGTTCAAATAGGAGAAACTGACCACCATAAAACTGGGGTAAATGCCATGAGAGATGGGGGCAAGTGGGGGACTTGTGGCAGCACAGACCCAAAGTGGGAGACTTGCAGGGGGTGGTGGGCGGGGTTGGTAATGCCTCTTCCTGGAATAGAATCTTAGACATGAAGAAGAAAAAGTGTACAAAGTAGAGTTGAACATTCTAGGAGGCAGGAACATTCTGTAACGCCCTAGAGGTGTGAAAGAGCTAAGACTGTTGATTGACCTAATAGTGGTCCCCAACGTTTTTGACACCAGGGACTGGTTTCGTAGAAGACAATTTTTCCACAGACCAAAGATGGAAGAGATGTTTTTGGAAGGATTCAAGCACATGACATTTAGTGTGTACTTTACTTCTATTACTATTACATCAGTGCCACCTCAGATCATCAGACATTCGATCCTGGAGGTTGGAGACCCATACTGTAGAGCACAGAGCAGGAGATGGAAGAGGTTCAAGAGAGCAGGCTGGGGAGACGCAAGACCCAGACCGTGAGGAGGCTGGCAGGCTAAGCTAGGAAAGTGGAATGCACTGTTGGATTTCACAGAGGCAAGCAGACTGTTCCCATCTGCAGCTTCTCTGTGTCACTTAGAAGTAGTCCAGAGAGTGCACTGTGTGTTAGAAAAGCCACTGGGGAAATAAGCCTAGAGAGGAGCAGGAGGAAGGTAGTGAAGGAGCAGGTTCAGACAGCAGTTAGGAAAGTAGAACTGAGAGAACCACCCAAAAGCAGTTGGCAATGGGAGGAAACAGGGGAAAGGGATGCAGAGGTAGAATAGATTCAGAAACTACAATGAGTACAATTCAGGGTGTACTCAGCTGGAGGTGCCAAGGACCAGTCCAAGGAGAGGTCAACAGACAGCTCACTATCTGGGGCTGACTTCAGCAGACTGGTTTGGGCTGGAAGTGATAATTTGATGATCAGTTCACAGATAACTATTGGGTTTACATTTGCAAAAGCTGAGTGTGTACAGAAGAGAGCCACAGAAGCACTCTTGGGGAGCACTAATATTTAAGGGATTAAAAAGAAAGTCAAGTCTGAGGTAACACAGCCACAAATGCAGGAGGAAATCTAACACAGAATAGAGTCAGAAATGACAGAGAAGAAGAGTGCCGCTCTTCTGAATGGTCTGTGGAATCCAACTATGCCAGGAAGAAAAGCACAGTTTAATTGGGCATTCATGACCTGAGCTTCCCTAGTGGCTCTGTGGTGAAGAATCTGGCTGCAGGGCAGAAGACGTGGGTTCGATCCCTGATCCAGGAAGATCCCATGGAGAAGGAAATGGCAACCCACTCCAGTATTCTTGCCTGGGAAATCCTATGGACAGAGGAGCCTGGTGGGCTACAGCCCATAGGTCACAAAAGAGTTGGACATGACTGAGCAACTAAACAACAGCAAACAATGACCTGAGCAGTTAAATGGGAAAATAGAAATGAAAACAGTGCTCTGTGTAGAGATGCAAAAGGGGATAAAGACACAGCATGTGTAGACCAACCTTTGGCTAAACTCGATTTTCAAGAAAGAAGGAGAGAGGAGCAAATAGCAGGGAGTGGAAGGTTTAGGAGTGTTCCTGCCACTGCCAGTTGGAACTTAGCAGTGGCTCTTAATTGCTGGCAGGACACAGGGAACATTTTCAAATTGCACATGACTACAGATTACACAGACTATAAGATGTAAATCTCATAGTGAAGAAGTGAGGTGGGGGAACGATAGAGGATCAAGAATACAGGATGCATCAGGCAGGGCTTATGAAGAGGATTTTTTTATGAGAACCTATGACAAACAATAAAATGGAATCAGATTAAGACTCAGAGGACCCGTGAATGCCTCTTGCTAGCTTTCAACCTTAGGCAATTTCATCACCTCTCTGAGCCTAGGACCCTCATCTATAAAATAAGCTAAATACTAACTATCTTGCCTGGTTGTGGTGAGAATTAAACAGGATAATACGTGTGAAGAGCACCCTGGAAATTGGAAGCCCTGTGCAATTGTGTGAGAAGATGGGCCCTCTTGCTGCCCTTCATCGTTTGCTGAGGTGCCTTTTCCGGTTGAAGTTATTTCAGATGCCGTGGAAAAGCTTTCTTCCAAACTAAAGGCAGGATCTCTCTTTTCTGGGGATTTCTATCTTTTTTTTTCCTACTTACTTGCAATGAAGAGTTCTGTGGATAAATAAGAAGAGAAATGTTTTTAATTTTTTTTTAATGTTAAAATAGGACTAATCACTATCTTAAAAATTGGTGGGGATACACATGAAAATATTAAAACATATTTCTTTCTAGATATTTAATCCTCCCAGTTATAACCTTTGTGAAAAATCTCTGTTGTGTGATCACTACCTTAGATAATGAAGACATTAGACCCTGCCTGCTAAGGTGCAAGTGACCAGCAGACCAACAGGCCCTCCAAATATCCATTTCCTTCCCCACTTGATTGTTTTAAATTAGCACTTCCCTCTCGGTCCAACAAAACACACTCCCATGATATTTGCCATGCAGTTGCTAATATCTATATTTTTTAATTAAAACATTTCTCAGAAAGACTTGGCATTTAAAAAACTACAAAGTTAACAAAAAACACCTGTGGTAGCTATTTTAGACTAAAATGAAGATTGCAAACCAGCACACCGTAGGCCCAGGCTGTCCCCACAGACAGATGTGCTTTATTTGATCTGTAGACTGTTTAGAAAATAACACTAATAACAGCCGATATTTAAAACTTGATTTTTTTTTTATATTTAAACATACCAATTTCTACTGCCTCTTGGAACATTGGAAGATCAGGCAACACAAGGCAGGGCCTTTATTCCCCTAAATAAAAACAAATGGCTCTGTCTCCATGTCATCCCAAGCCCTGTGTGTGTGTGTGTATGTGTGACTCAGTTGTGTCTGACTCTTTGTGACCCCACGCCTCCTCTGGCTGGTACCCACAGATCCCTGGAGATTTCAAAGTGTGTGACCCCTGGGTTAAAGTCAAACTAAGTATAATACAACGGAAGGGGAAAGTTTGTTTCTAATGATAGTGACTAAAATAAAGGAAAAGGAAGTTCAAATACCTGGGCTGGAGTACCTGATTGTTAGCTCTTAACATTCTGTCTGCCTTAGTATAGGGCTCTACAGCACTGGAAATTAAATCTTTTCCTTTGTGTACTTAGTTGTATGATAGAGATTAAAATAAAAGCAACAACTTCCTTTGGGAAAGGCCAAAAGCATACCCCCAAAGAAAAATTTGTATTACTTCAAAAGCTGAGGCAAGCAGCCAAAAGGTTCCAGAAGGCTCTTCCTAGCCTCACAAGGTCAAGAAACTTTGATGACCTGTGACGACATGCAAAGACATCTGGTAGACCACACTTTACAGTTCAGAAGATAAAGCTCGTTCTCAGTTTTATTAACACAGACTTACTGGCCATGTCCAGTCTTTGCAACACAGAAGAAATTCCCAAGCAGTGCATTCTTGGGCTCTTGTCAAGTGGTCTGCTGTCTGTGGAATTTCCTATTCTCCAGCCCCAGAACAGAAAGCAACACCCACCCCCCCCAACCTCAGCTTTGGCCGACACGAGATTTAAAGAGGATCATTTGTTTTCATTACAGCCCCTTGAAGCCCTTCCTTCCCTCCTCATTAATGAATTTCCAGTCTTTCATCAAAAAACAAAAACAAAAAAACACACACAAAAAGGGACCTGACGGAGGACATGGTTAAGTGGCTGGCACGCATAGCAGTGCCGGCTTTAAAGAGAGGAGACGGCCATTTACTGATTGCAGGGAGGGGTTGACATCCTTGGTTAGTATGCTAATTTCATCTCCTGCATTTAACATTCAGATCAGGTCCGTACAGGCCCTCCAGAGCAGCAGAGTCCAGGAATGGGTGGCTGTCTGCCTTGCAGCATTGAACAGTCTCTGCATGAATTACATAAATGCCCCAACATTCCGTCTGCTCTGACTTCACTCTCTTCCTTCCTCTCTAAAGACACACAGAGCCATACACATGTGAGCACACACTCCACATGATGCTGTCACATGCACACCACACACACACACACACCCTACAGACATAGGTCTCTATGAATACTGAAGACATGCAGTGTAAGATATCCGAGTCATCCACAACTGGCTTAATTTCTCCTCCTTTGAGTCTCCAAGGCACACTTCTGCAGGATGTATGTCTCCTGCTCAGGAAACTTGCAATGTACTGAGGTATCTGAAATAAGGAAGCAATATGAAGAGTAAATCCCCAGTGAAAAGGAACATCTTTCCTATTGACCTTCCAGTCCCAGAAATCCTTACCGAAAAAAAAACAAACAAAACTCTACTCATCTGTAGGGGCACCAGATAGCTCAGTTAACTGAACACCCAGAAAGAAGAAAGAGCCAGGTCATTTTATTCCTTGGGGTACCCACTTTGTCATGGTGTGTTTGGAATCCTGTGTCAAACGAGTATTTCATCCTGGTTGGTTTTGGACTCACCAAGCTGCAGCTGGGTGACAAGGGAAGAGGAATCCCAAACTCACTCCCACATGGCGGTCCAAATAGCAAAGACAGTCACCTGGCACAGTGTGCCTAGCGCCCAGACATCAGAAAACTGAATTTCCTCAGCCTCCTTTTCCTAGCATTTTTCTGTAGCATTGCAGCAGTTTCCTGGAGACAAACAAAACCAGCAGCTCCTGTTATCAGAAGGCACATTTAGGGGTTGCTTTGAATAGACAGAAGCTATTTTGAGCAAGCAGGAGCTCCAGTTAAAAGGAAAGGAAAGGTTGGTTTTTAATGTTTTGTTTTCTCAAAGTGTGACATAACCGTGTCATCTGGCATGCCATGGTTCCTTCCTCTGGCTACTCTGGTGGACCCTGGTCCTGACCCCTGGTGCCCACACAATATTCCACTTTTGGCTGAGGAACACCGGGCAGTTCCTGTGGGAGCTTCCGACAGGAGCGATGGGTGTTTTCTCCAAGCTGCGGACTTGATTTGCCTCGATTTTTTTTTTTTTTTGGCTCTGGTCCAAGATGTTTTCCTGTCATCATTTCACTGTCTTTTCCAGTAATCCCTTTTTTAAAATGGCCAACAATTAGTCGAGTTATCTCCACCACCAACACCACCCCCACCCCCATCTCCACGCAAACACGCACTCCACTGAGCCCCATCACTGTCTTGTTTTGCCTTGAAGTCTAAGAAATTACAGCTTCTCATTAGCTGGAGAGCACGTTTGGAACGGCTTTGTATTTACTCACTTAGTAAGTGATGCTGGCCTTTTTAATTATTCTCCCTCCGCGTGCCATCACAGAGCTGCAAGCTGTTCCAGGCAAGCCAAGCGACTGCGTGTCCTCCGCCAGGCAGTTGGAAGTAATCGTGTTTTACCTCACTGCTGCTGCTTTCTTCCTCTCCTGTCAGCAAGCCAAGGAATCCCCCCAAAGCTCTTACGTAGGAGATACCAAAACTGTGAGTCACTTCTGGCTCCCCAAGCAGAGGGAGCCCAGGGCACCGTGAACGGAACAGCAGACCCAAGATGGGGGCTTCCTCCCAGCCAAGCCCTGGGACCAGACGCGCAGACATGGCTTGGTCTTTCTTGCTGTTGCTCCCTCTTTCTCCTCCACCCTCATCCACTCCTTCGTTTGCCAGCGCCTTCCTCTTTCTTCCTTTCTGTGTTGCCGACAGCCGCAGACCCAGCAAGAGCTGGGTCCTTCTCGCTTTCTGTTGTTTTTTCTCCCCTGCAGCAGGCTTTGGCTGCTACCTCTGCAAGCTGGATCACCAAAGACACACGACTCCCTCACAATGAATAATCAATACAGATATTGATCTGTGGAAAATGTTTGTAAATTCCTGAAAGGGAATCAGGAGCAGGGGGCAGGGAGGCTCGTGGGGGATGACGACTGGAGTGCCGGTGGCGGAAGGCAGCCGAACTGGATTTGGATCCCAAGGCTGGCTGGCTCCGAGGTGACGGTACCGGAATGTGTGCGAACGAGGGTGCGCGCGTGTGAGTGCGCGGGTGACGCCGGTGCTGTGTATGCCCCTTTCTCTACAGCTGCTTTCCCTGAAGAATCAAGAGCCAAATGGTCGGGAGCCCCTGTCAGTGCCATGCTTGGCTGCGGGCCAGCACTGTTTTGTTTTCATTATCACACGCTACTTTGCAATTTGCATAAATACAGGGTTATTTTTTATCGTGTCGCCCAAAAGATAAAAAAAAAAAAATAGAAGTCTTTGTTGTTTGCAAGAGGGGCTTGCTGCCTACTCATCATGGCTAAGGATTTAGCGTATGTAGAGGGCTCCAGAAGAAATACCGGCAAAGAAGTAGTAATCACAAGAGGCGAAAGAATACAGGAGAGCCGAAGAGAGGAATTTAAAGATAACTGCAGGGGATTCAACTTGATGGAACCAAATATTAGGAATACGTTTTCCTCTGTGGAGGAGTGGTAGCGCCTTAGAAAAGCAAAGAAGAAATAAAGACCACCAAGGTCTAACCAGTGGCCTATAGTATACACATGTCACTCTTAACGACTGGAATGAGCGATTTATCTTTGGTGGACACTGAACGCAAATTTGCTTTCTCTGCCCTCATCCAAAGCCTAAAAAGAATGGGAACAGATGGAGCGTTTCCAGCAGACAGGACATTTCAGAACTTGGTCTGTTTCCCCCTCTTCCCTACAGCTTGAGCAGCTCAACCAAATCTCCAGAGCTGCATTTGCCCTAGTATTGAATGGAATTTGCAGCCTCCCTTTGGCTTTTTCACCTTCAGGAAAGTGGGTACAACAGAGTCTTAAGCTAAATAGCAAGCTTTGGGTGACTTTCTTCCTACAAGCTCAGAGTCCTGGCTGCAGACAGAGATGGGGCCTCCTGAAGTTATGCCCCCAAGTGGATGGCAGGTGTGCTCTCGGGTCCCCGGAAGTAGCAACTTATTTCAGAAAAGCTTCTAGCTCTCTCAGGCCGTTGGATGGCCCCCCTTCCCTTTGGATGGCCCCCCTTCCCTTTGGTTTCCTGTCCTTTCACCTCTTGCCCACTCACTCTGTTTACTACTGTGATTCAGTAGTAAAACCTCTCTCGGATCAGCCTACTCTTTTCTCTCACTGTTCTGTCTTCTCCTGTCCTGGCGACAGAAGGGAGGCGCTCCTTTGAGATAGCTATCTAGAGTGAGACCTCTGCATGAGGACTCAATTCCAGCACCCCTGTCCTGGAAGGAGCCATTCGCTTTATCAGCCAGCAGCAGCCTCAGGAGAAACACGGATTTTTTTTTTTTTTAATTCCTTTTCTGGCTTCTGATTAGCTCCAGCAATCCAATTAGCAGAGGAATTTATATCACACGGGCCGAGGTGCCCCTACTCGTCACAGCAGCTCAAGCCCACTCTTAAATTCTGTCGATAGTACATCTTCCCGTGACATGGATTAATTACAGCGCCAAGCCTTCCCGAGTAGGTCTTCCCGTGAAAGTGTATGTGAATATCAGAATTAAAGAAGAGGCAAAAAGGATGACTTTTGGGTATCACTACATGATGCAAGTAGGCTGCGTGGTGCCTCCTCCTTCCTGTGGGTCTCAGGTTGGTCCAGCGTATATCAGAAAGGCCAAGGGAGTCTTATGGAGGATTCAAAGGTGGCTTAATCAGGGCCCACCCATGTATTTTCTTCCTATCATTGACTGACACACGCATCAGAGCTCTTAGAAACTGACTAATTTCCTGCCTCTAGTGTATACTTCCCCTAAAAGAGTTAAACTATTTAAAATAGCTCCATGGAGAGAAATGACATTATCTTCATTGGTATTCCATTCCAGTTGGGTACAATTGTGATATCATTGTACCCTTGCATCTATCTACAATTTCATTCCAAATTTATCCTTACATTCATCAATCTCTAGCATCTCTCTCTCCATTCATCTCTCTGTATTCATTTATATATCAACTATTTATTCTGCTTCCCAGTCATCTGTTCATCCATGTGCATCTAGCTATCCATTTTCTAACCATGTATTGATCCATGAATATCTTCCTATTATCTGTCATCTACTTGTCTATCCATTTGTGTCTCTATTAATTCATTTGTCTGTATTATCCATCTATCTGTTTTTCTATCTATTCATTAATCTATTCATGTATCTAGCCATTCAATCATCCATCATTTGCTTATCAGTTACCTTTTACTTTGTGCCTTTTGTTAGATGTGATCTTAACAGAATCCCAGATTCACATTCTCAATCATTTTTAAGGTAAATAACACTCAATTTCCAAATGAAGTCTATACCCACTGTGTACTTGGTTATCTGTTCTCTAGTTTAAGAGTATTGTCAGCTATGGAAGTCAGTCAGTAAAATCATATGGCTTTAAATGTGTTAAAAACTACAGGGAAGATATTTTATCCTGGATATGTGGTACATTTTTCTTACTATAAGTATTCATTTCTACTCCCTTTAAACCATGGCTTTAAAAGAGGGGAATTTCACATAAAGTCTGCAGGTAAATCTCATGCAGGTTGTTAAATCTACCACTGAGCAACCTCATGCAAGTGATCGAGTTCAGCTGGTAGTAACTTGAGATTACTTTTATCAGAAAGGAAAACAGATAGATACTAAACCCTTCCATGGTAATGTGGCAGTGCATGTTTGAATTTGTCTTGTATACAGACTGGGAGTTGAGTAGCCTTTTAGAAACTAAAAATAAGTTCTCCTCCCGTTAATTTTCTTCAGAGTATATTCAACATTGGACCAATACTTGAGAGTCAACACCTTCTCAGAATGACCCCTACAATTAGCTCTGAAGAAAATGGGTCTAGTGAAGCCTTATTGGGTTGGGGAAATTGTCAGTGGATAAATTTCATTTGTGTTTGGGACAGAAACTACAGTTTGTTGCTGGGAGGGCTGCAGTGGTTGGCTGGTTTTTCTCTGTGTTTCTAGGGAATCACTTCCCAAATAGGAGCCCAAGTCAGAATTCTAATCGAACAGCTGATCATGTCTCTGACCACACTGCCCATCTCTCACATACTGTTCTTGTATAGGTAGTATTATCCGTTAAAGATCCAAATTTGTTTTTCTCTTAATTTTTTAAAAACTAAACCATAGTATACTGATGAAGATAAAGCCTGTAAAGAACTCATCAGTTCTGAAATTGCCATCCTCAAAGAACAGGCAGGGACCCAAGCCATGTGTCTTCCAAGAAATCACGATGTGAAAACCTCCTCATTCCTCGTCTCAGAGCCTTTCCACGTGTTTCATCACTGTAGCCTCTGGACTTGATTGTAATCAGAAATGATATCTAGTGAGTTCCTGCTCGTCATGGCTGTTTTGTCAGGCTAACCAAGGCTGCCTTCTCTGCATGACCCAGCAGATGCAGCACCTAGGGCCCAGCACATTTTGAGGAGGCCATGGAAGTCTTTTAATTTCTTTTAAAATCATCAAAAAGGTCAACTTTTTGGTCAAAAAATTTAACATATAATATTAATATACTCGATTTTATGCCAATGCAACTAGAAAGTAGCTGTTATTGTTCAGTCACTAAGTCATGTCCAACCCCATGGACTGCAGCACGCCAGTCCTTCCCTGTCCTTCACTACCTCCTGGAGTTTGCTGAAACTCATGTCCATTGAGTTGATGATGCCATCCAACCATCTCATCCTCTGTCGCCCACTTCTTCTCCTGCCCTCAATCTTGCCCAGCATCAGGGTCTTTTCCAGTGAGTCAGTTTTTTGCATCAGGTGGCCAAAGTATTGGAACTTCAGATTCAGCATCAGTCCTTCCAATGAATATTCATGGTAGAAAGTGGAAGTTTGAATAATTTTTCAGGGAGGAAGAAGCCCATGATGGCAAATTACCCAGAGTCAATGAATGTGGCTTTGACATTAACCAACTGCTTATAACTTAGTCATGCTCAAAAGAGTGCAGTGGTTAAAGACCTGCTCAGGAGCCAGACTTCCTGGGTTCATATCCTGGCACCACCACTTGTTAAAGTAATTTAAGTTCTCTCAGTCTCACTTTCCTTAGCTGTAAAGTGGAGGTAATGATGCCTAATGCATAGGAATGCTGTCAAGATTAAATGATATTACATATTTTAATTGCTTAGCATAGAACTTGTTACATATAACAAGGGCTCAGTGAAATTTGTTATAATAATTATTATTATTATTGTTTTGGCTTCAAATGTCTTGTTTTAAATGTCTACCTCTCCTCTTTTCAGCAGCTATACTAAATAAATCTTTTATTTAAAAATTTAGATTGTCTTCTAGTTACCATAGACAGAAGAAACAGTAGTTAACTGAAATTCCCTCTCAATTCTGGGAAATTCCCAATTCCCAGAAAATTTTGTCTCCCAGAAGTAGCAAATTCTGTACTATCTACCCAGAACCAGGTCTTTATTCTATAATATAAAACTTCTCTAATAAATCAGCATCATCTCTCTTGGTTGGAGATTTGATTCTTTTCTAACCTAAAACAATCCTGCAAAAATCTTATTAAGAACCACAGGTTAAAAAGAATATTGTCAAAACTTTCTCTCTCCTTTTCTCTCTTTACTTTATTATCCCCTCATTTTTTTTGTCATTTAACTCCAATTATGAGATGCTAAGTGCTTTTGGAAATTTCATTGTTAATATCTTCTCACAGTGCTATTAACGTAAATCAAGTTTAATAGTGTCCCAGCAAGTGTAAAAGCAATCAAAAATTCAGTACTCACGAATCATTCTGTAATTTCAGCATAAAATGTTAATAGAAATAATATCCAATACCATAAAATATCAGTAAATTCAACTTTAAATATATGTGATGAATTACTTCACCATCCTATAGCATTCGTGGAATATTCTAGTATGTAGAACTTAATTGGCCAAGCCATACCTCAGTCTTGCTCAGTCTGCCAGAAGTCCCCTCCTCCGCTCTCCCCCTACTAGCCAATCCTGGAAGATTGGACAGCTCAGTGACAGGCATTTTTTCATCCTAGACACACTGAGTTATTTGGCCATAAGGAAAAATGACTCAGGATCAAGGTGGGAAGTACAGTCAACTTGAAGGAATTCAAATTAATGAGAACAAAGACACTAATTCAGTTCTAAGAATATTGATCAGTACCTGCAAGGCCTTAGCGCCATATAATCAGCAAAGATGGCTAAGATAGAGGCCCTATCCTTGGAGAGTTCACATCTCATGAGACAGACCCAAGGCCGAGACACATACAACTTACAGTATTTCCGGCCCAGCACTGAAGATAGCTGTCAAGATGTCCTTAAGAAGGCTCTGGTGGAACAGAAGTTGGTCAGTTAATTTTAAATTTTTCTAAAGCAGGAAAATATAAATGTGTGTGTGTGTGTGTGTGCGTGTGTGTGTGTGTATTGACTTGTATTTTAAGCATTTTAAACTTAAAAGCAACATGCATCTTTTGCATGAACCACCACCACCACAGTGCTTGTCTACAGCTTCCAGTCTTTAAAGAGAGAATTTGAGACACCCAAGAGGCTCTCAGAGTGCAGAATCCTTAAGTTAGTACTTGTCCTATCCATACGGCAGTTTTCAGTAACTCACCTGAATGTTTTCGCAGAGTTAATTTAGCTGTCAGAAACAACTCTCTTTGCATGCATATATCTCCGATTTATACTTTATTCAGTTACAAATTTCATGAACAAAAACAACTTCCATAAAGAGGTTTGGGGACAAACACTACTAAATCTTAGGAAGACTATGACTCAGTGGGTGGGGCCAGGACTGCTCATGTACTCTAGGGTGTGGGTTACTACCTGGAGCTACAGAAGGGCACGGGCATCAGTCAGCAGGGCATCTGGAGGGCATGGAGAGTGACTGTCATTTCAGCTAGTTAGTGAAGTGAACATTGCTTAAACAGGTCTATAAATGGAAAGGTGAGCCCAGAGACAAAGAATTTGTTGTTGGGTCAGAACAAAGATTCTCATGGGCTGATATTAACTTTGTTTGTTCTAGGATTATATGATGTAGGACACAGTGTTAATGGGTCTGACATCAGAGTGTCAAGTTAGTATCTTTAATACTTCTTATTGAACAGCTTGTTGTGGCTCTGACCTCTAGAAATTTATTTAAATCTTCTTAAACCTGGCTTCCTTTATAACCTATAAGGGCTTCAGAAAAACAAGTCTCAAATATTTGCTCTCTGTTACAGACAATTGCACTTCCTACATTTGTCCTAAAAGAGGTTTCCTTAAACCTGTATGTCCTTAAGTGTAGGATACATAGCCACAGTGATGTAAAAGATCATGTTTGGAGGTATACTAGTAACATTTATGTCCTTATAAAATATAACAAGCATGTAATCTCATGATTCATGCATATTATCTCTTCAGTTCAGTTCAGTCTCTCAGTAGTGTCTGACTCTTTGCGACCCCATGAATTGCAGCACGCCAGACCTCCCTTCCATCACTAACTCCTGGAGTTCACCCACACTCATGTCAATTGAGTCAGTGATGCCATCCAGCCATCTCATCCTCTGTTGTCCCCTTTTCCCCCTGCCACTAATCCCTCCACGCATCAGAGTCTTTTCTAATGAGTCGACTCTTCGCATGAGGTGGCCAAAGTACTGGAGTTTCAGCTTTAGCGTCATTCCTTCCAAAGAACACTCAGGACTGATCTCCTTTAGAACGGACTGGTTGGATCTCCTTGCGGTCCAAGGGACTCTCAAGAGTCTTCTCCAACACCACAGTTCAAAAGCATCAATTCTTCGGCGCTCAGCTTTCTTCACAGTCCAACTCTCACATCCATAGATGACCACTGTAAAAACCATAGCCTTGACTAGATGGACCTTTGTTGGCAAAGTAATGTCTCTGCTTTTTAATATGCTGTCTAGGTTGGTCATAACTTTCCTTCCAAGGAGTAAGCATCTTTTAATTTCATGGCTGCAGTCACCATCTGCAGTGATTTTGGAGCCCCCCAAAATAAAGTCTGAAACTGTTTCCACTGTTTCCCTATCTATTTCCCATGAAGTGATGGGAACCAGATGCCATGATCTTTGTTTTCTGAATGTTGAGCTTTAAGCCAACTTTTTCACTTTCCTCTTTCACTTTCATCAAGAGGCTCTTTAGTTCCTCACTTTCTGCCATAAGGGTGGTGTCATCTGCATATCTGAGGTTATTGATATTTCTCCCAGCAATCTTGATTCCAGCTTGTGCTTCTTCCAGCCCAGTGTTTCTCATGATGTACTCTGCATATAAGTTAAATAAGCAGGGTGACAGTATACATCCTTGATGTACTCCTTTTCCCATTTGGAACCAGTTGGTATATTATCTCCTAGTATGAGTCTAATTTCTTTCAGTAGAATTGTAAGTCCATTGAGAGAGAAAAATACTGTTGCAATGGAGGTGGTATAGGGATAGGACAGAATCATGAAGATAGTAGTCAAATGACTGAGGTTTAGGAAAGCCAGCTTAATCTTTTAAGAGATATCGCTAGCTTTAAGAGATTTCTCTACTTTTAAGGACTATCTATTGTTTGAGAATTCTACAATTCAGCCACTCTACTATTCACTTTTCAAGTAGAAGATTCTGAAAGTAGCAGGCAGCCATGCTTATGTGAAGTAACTCACCTTCCTGGTCTTTTGACAGTTTTCTGTGCCTTGCTGTTTTTGTCCATTTGGTTGAAACATTTCAGCTTCCACACACAGGCTTATATCAGGCAAGACACCTGAGAGACCTCGTAAAAGGCAAACAATTCTAGGTGGTTGGTGTAGCCTTTCGTCAGTCTGCCAACATGGAGTCCAGTTTTTCCTGTAAATGAGACTCTGTTGGCCACGGTTCTGTACACAAGCTCTTGTTTCTGCACAGGCCACACCTAGAGATACGGCTCAGGGTACTTAGAAACAGCACTTTAGGAATACTGCTTATTTGACTTGGCTTGTCTTGCTAAGGTGAGGTCAGCCTGATCTTGACTCTGTCCTGGGAAAGTTCCATATCAAGAAACCTGATAGAACCACAGAGAAGCAATCTATCAATAGAAGCTCAGTATGCGATTGACTCGAACAAAAAATTTTTCTTTGTATTTTATATACATATTGTGTTGCTAAATCCACTTTCTATTTTGCATTTTCTTACATTGTAATGAAAAGTCATACTTTAAACCCAAGTATTTTCAGCGTGCCATTCTGTATTATTGATCTTAGTATATGACACTCACATGAGGAGAGATTATTCACACCTGGTAAGTATCTTGTTCATCTTTGGAAAATAATTATGACCAGTGGTGATGACTGCAGGGCTTATAGAAATAGAAGTGTTATAGAAACAGAAGAAAACGATGTGAGAAACTTCTGGGAAACAGTCAGAGATGTAAGAAAAAAAAAAGGGTTCATCACTGAGTTATGCATAAGATAATTGAAAACAACCTAAATATCCAACAAGGGGGTTGTATTAAAATAAGACATAGCTTGTCTATATAATGGTGTACTGTGAAGCCATGTTGTGAAATGATAAAGAAATGAAAAGTATATACAATATATTAATAAGTGACTGTTTAAAATTTAAAAATAGCATAGATAGGAGATCCCAATTTTATTTCAAAATCTATTTAAAAATACAGCTTCAATAATAAAACATATAATCACATATAAACCATCTATTTTTATACACTAAAATTGTAACTGTGAACAGAGGTATTGCAATTTTTTTATATATTTTCTTCTTTGTGTTTTTTGTATTTTCCAAATGTTCCATGATGGTCACATATCTTTTATAAGCAGAAAAAAAATAATGCATGGTATACCTATATATGCATATATATATTTATTTATTTATTACTAGACAAGAAACAGGCAGCAATCTGATGTACAGAATTACTTCTATTTGTGAACCATTTGGCTTTAATGCCGCCAATTTTGTAATCCTAGAAGCATGTTTATCTAGTAAACCCTGTTTTCCATTATGATCATGACCATGGGTTGGGATGTTGTGATTAGTCAAATCTTCTTAGAACTATCCCACATGGAGTACCAGTTTTCAGAGAATTCAAATATAAATACATGAAACTAGGCAATATAAAAAATAATTTAATCTTCCTGAGTTGATTCAAAAGGAATCTCATAATCCCTTAGTGCTCCAATATTCTTTTCATTTTGAATGTCAGTGACCTCTGAGGGGAGGAAGCATAGAGGTGAGAGTTAATAGCTATGTCCGGTTCAGCGCCCAGCTCAGCTTCTCCCTGAAGACTCTCTGGCCCATGCATCGCACTGATGGCTCCCCCTCCGAGTTCCAGGGCTTTTAGAGGATATACCTCCTCCTTGGGCTTTCTGTCAGCTTCCTCCCTGCCTCTGGGTCTCCCAGGTCCTCATCCTGGACTCCCTAAGACCTTCATCCTACCAAAGGAGAAAGCACAGTCTCAGGCTCAATCTTCCAAGGCGATCAGAATTAAGTCAAGGGCAGGACCCCAGATGTAGTGGCTCAGTTACAACAGCACTGTTCTGAAATGATTCCTTGTCCAAGATTCCTTGTCCCTAATGAATTCCAAGGTGCATTGGTTCTAGGGGTCAGCCCTTGGGTTCTGCTCAGGCTGCTATTAATAAAACACAAATACCACAGACAGAGTGGCTTATAAACAACAGAAATTTATTTGTCTCAGATCTGAAGGCTGGAAAGTCTCAGATCAAGGTGCTAGCAGGTTCAGGGGCCAGTTAGGGCCCACTTTCCCATTCATAGCGGACCCTCTTCTCACTGTGTTCTCACATGGCAGAAGGGGGAAGTGAGGTCTTCAACATCTATTTCGTGAGGGCTCTGATCCCATTCATGAGGACTATACTCATGATCTGGAGAAGGCAATGGCATCCCACTCCAGTACTCTTGCCTGGAAAATCCCATGGATGGAAGAGCCTGGTAGGCTTCAGTCCATGGGGTCGCTAAGTCAGACCTGACTGAGCAACTTCACTTTCACCTTTCGCTTTCATGCACTGGAGAAGGAAATGGCAACCCACTCCAGTGTTCTTGCCTGGAGAATCCCAGGGACGGGGGAGCCTGATGGGCTGCCGTCTGTGGGGTCGCACAGAGTCGGACACGACTGAAGTGACTTAGCAATACTCATGATCTGTCACCTCCCAAAGGCCCCATCTTCTAACATTGCCTCATTGGGGATTAGGTTTTAACATATGGACCTGGTGGTGAATAGGGGTGGGGGATACACACAAACCTTCAGTCTACAGTAATTACTTTGTTCTTAGTGACTGATCTTTCCCAGGGCTACAGCTTTCCCTAAATGGTATATGCCCAACTGTTCCCTAGAACTGCTTGCTCCCTACATAAATCTCCCTCACACACATACATCCCCATCCCCAGTGTGCCATCAAATAGGGTTCGGGGACTCTTCTACCTATAGAGCACCTACAGGAAGTTGGAAAATGGAGATCATTCTCGGAAGACAAACAAACACAAGAATGCAAGTCCTCTGGATGAACACAGCCCCACAAACCCTTGGCAGGCAGAGCACAGCACACATCCTTTTCAGCATACAGCAGCTCTCTTGAGTAGGTATCTTTGTATAGTGAACACCGCAGCATTGAGGGATTCCATAGTCCACAAATTTTAGAGAATACTGCATACCATGTCTGTCCTGGGGCTTCAGAATGCACATGGGTGTGTTGAAGGGCTCTGCCAAGACCTGTACACCAAGGTCTATTTGACTTTCTTTAACCTAACCTCTGACCACATTTCTCAGACTTATTTGTCAATGAAGCCCGTTCCTTTTTTCATGGTTTACAGTTCACCTGGCTTTTCCCCAAATATATTTTGCAGAGGAACTCTTAGTCAGATTTCTGGGACCCTGCTGCCCAGAGAAGGCAGCCTGCAAGCTCTCACGCCCCTGAGCTCTGGATAGGGCCAGTCCAGAAGCAGCCATCCCAGCTTCTCCACTGTCAGCCTTACAGGCCATTCATTCCTTTTTGTTCAGGATCTCTTACCACCAACCATTTGTCCAAACAGTGATAGGAAATTGAAATATCCTTCAGACAAATAGGCTCACAGTCCAGCAGGACCTTGGCTGTCAACTGGGCTTATTTGGGTGCCTGTTCTGCTCCAAGCATCAGATCTCACCTGGTCTCCTCCTGTTGCATCGTCTGACACATCCAAAGACCCTGTGCATTGGTTATTTTGCATAATTCTTTCATGAACATGAATCCAGCAGGCAGTCTTGACTTAGTGCCTCTAGTGCCAGGACATGTTGACAGATGACTGAGAGTAAAATACATTAACAGTGTGACTTGTTGAAAGCAACTGCAAAACAATAGATCTGTATGTTGTTTCTATGAATTTCTGTTACCATGAAGAGAAGCAGAAATCGGATCTAAGAAGCCAAATGTCCATCAACAGATGAATGCATAAATAGAACATGGTGTATCTGTACAGTGGACTATTACCAACCATAAAAGGGAACGAACTGCTGATACATGCTACAGTACAAATGCATCTTAAAGACATAAAGTAGGAGCCAGACACAAAAGACCATATATCGTGTGGTTCCATTTATATGAAATATCCAGAAGAGGTGAATCCACAGATAGATAGGGAGCATATGTTGGGTTACTAGACCAGCTGGGCTGAAGAGGGGGTGGGGAGTGGCTGCAAATAGGTGCAGGGTTTCCATTTGTGATGTGGAAAAGTGCTGGGCTTAGTCGCGATGGTTGCACAACATTGTAAATAACTTGAAGCCACTGAATTTTACACTATAAAGTGGTTAAAATAATAAATTTTATGTGTTCTTAGCACAATTTAAAAAACAAATCAAACTAACTCTAAGAAAGTTCTGGGTACTGTAGAGAAATTTCCTGGATATAGCCCAGCATTATTTTCCATACTCCTCATCCAAAAATTTCTTTAGACAGGTTAATCATGGCCTCTCTGTTGTGAGGTTTTAAGACTGGAATTCCTTTTAACCCTGTGGGCCAAAGAATACTGAGAAGTTTCCTTTTTCTTATTTAGGCATGGTTATGATGCATTATAGAATTTTCTAGTGAGCTATCTCTGGCCTTCTAATATGTATAAATCTCAGTAGGGCCACACCTTGTACCATTCTGGGTACCCCTTTTTGCAGGATGAGTGATTCCTAAGTATGGGGAAATTAAAAAGACATGAGAATTGGTGGAGAGGATGGAGTGACATAAAAGCTTTCACTCCCACTGTCACTTCTGTACTCTAGAAATGACTCATGAACAATGTAAATCACCAATTTTTTTCTGAAAAAGTCCTGGGATGTATAGGTTAAAAGAAATTGGATTTTTTTTAGGTTAACTACAAAGCCACCAGCAGGGGGAAGTATACAAAGAGATGTCAGGATGGCCTTGGGGCCCCAAAATGTCCTGGGCTCCTCTGTAAACAGAGAGGCTTCTTTTGCGCCTTCAGTAGGAAAAATAGCCCTATTGTGAGCCTGTGAGAGAAACAACTTTAATCCTTGCAAAGCCCAATAATATTATGTATATTGACTAAAACCCTGTAGAGTGGGCCTGACGGGGTTTTTTCATTACCACAGTACATTGTAACCTAGCTACCTCTGAAAAGTAACCAACATTGAGAGGCACTTGACATTTGCAAAGTATTATGGGTGTCCTCTCTATGTCCTCTCAAGTTCCCAAATTTACAATGGTCTTAATTTAAAAGTTAAGCCGGGGGATCAATTGCTTAGTGTAGGGCCAGGCTGCCCTTTTTAAAACAAAACAAAAAATATCAACCCCCTGTGGGCTAGTGTGACCTGACTTCCTCATGCGGCTCAGGTTTTGGTGGGTTGCATGTTGTCTCGTGTTTAATTTTGAAGGAAGGTGTCGGAAACCCCCAGTTGGACGGTCATGTTCCACTCTTCCAGGTGTTGCTGAGATGTACGAAGGCAGCAGCAGCTGGTAATGAGTTGGCGAAAATGAAAAAGGAACATAAGTAGCTTCTTTAGCAAATCCCCTGGAAATGACATGGATCCTTGAGGATCGATAACATCGATCTATTCCAGGGCTACAGCCCTGCTCCATCTGACTCATCTGCAGTGTCAGCCCGGGGAGAACAGCAACATTATTACCATCAAAACTGCGACCAAATCAACTGGGAAAATCAAACTCTAGCCTGCTTTCAGCTCCCTCTGTTTGGGCAATGGCCATGGGTCAACATTAGAGCAAGGATCAGGCTGAAATCCCAGGGGAGAACTTAAGTGGGCCATGGCCTTGCTTTCAGAACATATCTTTGTGACCTTCAGTGATATTTGCACCACTGTCTACCTCCTACTGAAACTCCAGTCATTGTGCAAACCCAGACTCCTGACCTGGGAAACTGGGGAATCGAAGTTACTTTTTAGAAAATGTTCAGATGACATTTGAGTCTGTTGTAAGCAAATGGTCTGTCAATGTTTCCTATCAAAATCAGGCAGGCTGATTACTAAGCAAAAGTGAAAATTCAGTTTGTTTGCCATAGGCTAGTGCTTAGTGACAGAGATGAATGGGCTGACTCTTGACTCTGAAGTTCACAGTCTTTCAAGGGAGATAGATGTAATGCTAGGGATATCCAGTATGGAGGCTACAGTGGTAGCAGATCATGAGACCGCTCTGGAAACCCAAAGGAAAGGAACCGATTCAGTTTGAGAAGGTTTTACAGAAAGACTGACATCCAGGCTGGCTTGGAATGAACTCTGAGCGCCATGGTAAAGAGTTTGGACTTGCTGTATACATGGCAGGGAGGCCATGAAGCAAGAGACTAACATAATAACATAGCAGTTTAAAATAACCAGGTTGCAAGTGTATCAGTCAGCTATTGCCACAGTAGTGCTGTGTAAGAAACCTTCCCCAAAGCATAGTGTCTGAAAACAGCCAACGTTTGTTTTCCCCTTGTATGTCTATAGTTCAGTTTTGGCTCTGCTCCGCTTGTCTGGGATCAGCCAGGCTTAGCTCCAGGCTGTAAGATGCATTCAAGTCAGCTTCAAGTGTTTTGTCACTCTGAGACCAGTCACTCTCTAGGGCATTTTGTTCCCTAGCATGTTAACAGAGCCTAAGAGTGGGAACAGGAAAATGTGGTGCCTCTTGGGCCTCGAGAGCTAGCACCCATGGGCATGCATGCGCACACACACTCACATTTCATTAGTCAAAGCCACACATTAATTCAATGAGGAAATGCACTCCACTTCTAGTGGGAGGAGCCTCAGTCACAAGGCAGAGAGTGTAGATGTATAATCCAGATACAAAGAGGGCATGAAGAATGGTGAACAGTGATTCACTCCACCATACCAGGAAGAGAACAAGCTGGAGTGAAGAAACCATAGGCAGTTTATGTGGAATGTGCTTTGTGTAAAACAGAAGGAAACAATCCATTGAGCGACACAGAGGACTTTTCTGAAGCTGCACAGTCCAACCAAGTTGGCCTCACCCATCTAATCAGAACAGGGAGAAAACTCTAGCTAGAACATTATTAAATGGTTGGTTGAAACATTTAGGAATTCCTGGTTGAATTATGGTTTGGCAGCAGCTGCCTTCCAGATCCATCTGGTTTGAATTGGCAAAACTGCAGCTGTGCTTGTTGGTATGGGTGAGCCTTTCTTTTGAGTAATGGGCCTGCATGGAAGGGGTGGAGACAGGGAAGAGAAGGATGAAACTGTTGTCATGAAAAACGGGTAGAGGGAACAAGAGACCTACTACTGTTTTGCTTTGCAACATGGAATCAAGCCTGTGGTTCTGGACTGGAGGAGAGATTCTTGCAGGATTACTGGGTCCCCTCTGCTTCTCTGGAGCTATTGTACCCAGTAGATGCTGTCACATCACATACTTGGGTTATGAATTGATTGTTTTGCTTTTATGAGGCTGGTATAATTAGTTTCACATTTTTAATTTATAGCATCAGCTAAGCTTTTTAATCCGTTATTTATGGCAAAGACCTAAGAACTAAATTGCCTCCTGCCCTACTCCCAGAAAGCATTTCAGTCCCACAGTTTGTAATCAGTTGTTTGGCTAAGACATGTGGCCCTCTTAAAGGAAAACTTTTCTCACAGACGAGTTGCTGCAACTTCTTTGGATTTCTTCCGACATGAGCCCTGGAGACCTTGAAAAAAATAAAGCCTCAAATGTTTAAATGGAGTCACGTTTGTCTAAAGTCCTGCTTTAGGAGAAAGTGGAACTGGCAGGGATGAGGAGATCATGCCAGAAAAGCTCCATTTCAAGAAAGAGTCTTGTGCTGGATCACCTTGTCTATCTTTGGCCGCCCCCTATGCAGTACTCAGGTGTATTGTGTTGTGGTTTTTATTTTTTTTCCCCTGAAACAACTAAGGCATGTTGAATGTGTAAGAAGTGAACTCAGGAAGCCGGGATATGTGAGGAGAGATGGGTGCTGGGAATCAGGGGTCTTGGACATGGGGCAAGTGAAGAGTGAAGCCCCCAGCAGACTCAGAAAGCATCCGGTATACTTCTAGCTGATTTCCTAGGACTCCTGAAGCATCTACGTCTAGTCTGGTTTGAGACAGCAGCCACAAGTTTTTTGCAAACTCTGTTGAGTAGTCTTGTTGGCCACACCATAAGTCGCTTTTTAAACAAAATCCCAGTCACACTTGTAGATCTGGAAAGACAGGATATGCCATAGCTCACATTCAGCTCTGTTGCTGAGGTGGCATGGGGTGGGGGACATGGATGGCTTCCAGACTGGTAGCCCCCGTGGTAGCTTGAGCTGTAAGCTGCAGTCTCAGCTTCAATCCCGACTTTGATTCTTTGCCCAAGTCCATTTGAGCTGGAGTGTTGAAGGGTTAAAGATGAAGAACCAGACTGTGGCAGGAGCAGCTCCTACAGGACAAAGGAGGGCATTGATGCTGAGCTGGGGGTCCTCCCCCTCCCCCCTCCCCCATTGAGGCTGAGGGGTCTCAGTGTTTACTGAATGTTAAATAAATACCAATTGAATCGTATGTTTAATGAGGTGTATCAAACATGTAATAAGATACATATCTATTAAACAGTTGTGAAATCTCAGTAAATATGTTCTTAATAATAAAGGATGCAGATGGCTTGCAGATTGGACCAAAGAACAAAGGCTAAAGAAGCTTATGGAAGGAATAGGAGAGCCATCTTCTGAAACCTGAGAAGACAGCTGATTTTCAGCCAGAATTTGATACATGTATCTGCGCTCAACAAGAGCAGAAATGGGACCCGGGCCCACAGAGGAGAGGACTATAAACTTCGAAACCTAAAGACCAGGAGAAAAAGTGACTAAAATTAAAGACAGAAAAATGGTTACTCACAAAAATGTCGGCAGGATTTTAAATATGCCCTCAGGTTTTAGCAGGGTACAATTCTTAGTATCCCTTATTTACCCCTTGAATGTCTCACACTGCAGGGACTGGCCAAGTATTAGAAAACAAAAGAGTCACATGATATGTAGGTAAAGGATTATTAACTTGTTTTTCTTTCTCTAAAAAGTGGTAATTATCATATTATATTGCAATATGCTATTGAAGTTACATCAGAAAACTACTATTGAAAGCCGATCTCTTTCTCCTTGCACACATAGGTCAGGCTGAGATCTGGTTAGCATGATTGTTTGCCAGACAATTGGTGCTTAGAGTTGAGAGAAAAGAGGGAGAAAGCAGAATATGCAGGGAAGAGATAGGGTGGCTTCCAGTGAATTCTGAAATAAACATGAAGCTTATGACCACATTTCCCAACCATTCTCAAGTCTTTGCACAGAACAAAAATGACCCCCTTTTGTTCAGCACCCTGGAATAATCAAAGCCTAGGTGCTATCGGCATGAGGCCTCTGACCAGGCATTGCCCTACCCTCTGAGGGCAAAAACATTACTATCTCATCATACTGTGTGGGAAGCTATGTCCTAGACCTTACAGAGAACTAGAGCTCCCAGACCCGAAACCTAACATTCTGTCTTTCTGATCAGAAACCAATCCAGCTTTGAAGTAGTCAAAAAGTGTGCAGATGTATATACAAGCATAATAATTGACATTTGGATTGCTTTCTATCTGTTTGACACTGTTCTAAGTGTCTACATGTATTAACTTATTTTGATAACACAGTAACTATGAGCTCAATGTTATCATTATCTCCACTTAAGAAATGAGGGAGTTGGGGCATACAGAAAGGTACTTCCCCAATACCCCCTAGTTGGTCAATGGCAGCACTGAGGTTCAAAGCCAGCTAATTCGACTGGAGAGGACATATTTGCAACCCTGACTCTCTATTGATCCTTTCTAAGAATTTTAGGGTTGTGGGTCACAAAGAAAAGCCCAATTATGCCATATATTGAGGTTAAACCCTGTAGGGCAGCTCATAGCCCCAGACATACAGGTGGGGACAGAGTAGCAGGTGGGCTGAGTGGCTCCATATTGCCCACTCTGGAGCACATTCGCACTATACCCATGTGCTGTGGCACAGCAGATGGGAGGTCCTCTCTCTCTAGCTCTTGGGATGTTCATAGCAGAGTTGTTTACAACATCTGACCAAATGCTATAGGCAGACTAGGTGCATAATAGAAGTGGATAAAGTCCGCATGCTAACATCTAGGGAACCTTTACAAAGTTTGATATAAAGGCTTTGTTGGCAAGGAGAGATGTTCGTGATATATAACGTGAAAAAAAAAAAGGACATAGTGAAACAGGATGTAGTGTTTGATCTTATTTTCATTTTTTAAAAAAGGAGATGGATAGATAGGTCCATCTAGAGAGAGACAGAGAGAGAGGGAAACAGGCTTATAGAGTAGTCACCAAATGTTTACAGCTGTGATCTCAGGATAATGGGCTTAAAGGTGTTTTGTTGCTGTTGTTCCTTTGTTTCCTCTGTCCTTTTCCTATAATGAACATGGATGACTGGAAAGGTTTTTATAAAAAGTCACCTGTTGAATTCCTACAGAATTATTAATGTTCAGGTTCCATTTCAGTCTAAACATAGTTTCCCCAGACCAACGACTTTCAACCTTTCACTGTCGTTGTTTTAGCAGCAGAATTCTTTTTCTAATAAAATCTCACTCATAGCTTCAATATATAAAAACAGATCAAATAGAACTTCTTTGATTGAAGCCAGATGTGGGGCCCAAAGCCCACCACCCGCTTAACTGCCCGCTCCCCACCACCCCAATTCCTAAGTGGGCATTGTGCACAAAATGCTGCCCTGGACCACGATGTGAGACTCGTGCTAGCCTGAAAAACATGCTTGGAAGGAATACATATATTTAAATAAATAATAATTGAGAAAATAGTAGAAAACTTGATTATTTAAAGAGATAGATTCTTTGTAATTTAAATTTAATGCATAGATTTTTGCCAGATTCTACTCTGTGGACACTTTGTAGGGGTCCCCAAGTGGCTTATTCATGTGGCAGCCTCCTTGCTCCAACATGACGCCTTTATCACAGATACAAGTAGGCTTCCCCTGTTTTGTAGTTTTACTTCTTCTGTTTAATTTCTGCTCATTCCTATACTGTCCTTAAGTGTCACTGAACTTCAAGAAGAGTCCAGAATGAAGTCCAACCCCCCCTTTCCAGCACCTTGTTTAAGCTTGCTTTCATGGTATTTACCTGCCTGTTAAAGAGGCAAGCAAATTGTAGTTGGTAGAAAAAATTTTAAAGAAACTGAATTGTTGATCCAAAGAACACAGAAACACTAATTTGAAAACATACATGCATCTTTGGTGTTCAGTGCATTTTTTTATAATAGCCAAAATAGGGAAATAACAAGCTCTGTGTTCTTTAGTGGCTAAATGGATAAAGAAGATGAGATACACACACACATGCACACACATACAATGGAATACTACTCAGCCCTGGGAAAAAAAATGAAGTCTTGCATTTTGCAACAATATGGGTGGACCTTGAAGGTATCATGTTAAGTGAAATAAGTCAAATGGAGAAAGACAAATGCCATATGATTTCTTTCGAATATGGAATCTTAAACAAAAGAATGAAAAAAGAAAGTTAAAACACACTTAAAGGTACAGAGATCAGATGAGTGGTTATCAGAGGGGAAGGGGAATGGGGCGCTGGGCAAAATGCGTGAAGGAGGGCAACTGTATGGTGATGGATGGTAACTAGATTTGTGTACTCACTTTGTCATGCATACAGATGTCAAATGATAATGTTGTGCACCTGAAACTTACATTACAAAAAAGTAAGAAATGTGGGTTTTCTAATGCAATATGGTCACCAACAATCAACATTTGTGTCTGATAAAAATGGCAGTATAAGACAGGCTAGAATCGAGCCTCAAGACTGCCCTAATGTGAACTTTGAGTCTGAGCCTCATCCTCAATTTCTCGAGAATGAACCCAACTGTGAACCAAAGAGGTATCTTTCTGCTTTTCTTTATCATTCATTCTCCAGAGGAAAGCTGAGTAGATCCCTAAGAATTAGGTGAGTGATCATTCACCCTTGATCAGAGGGCTATTGTTTCATTATCTTTGTTTCCTAACTGTTCTGGAAACCAAAATAATATTTGAAAATATACCTTTCTGAAAAAAGATGCCAAGATATCCCCACCTCTCTCCTCTTTTCATCACTTTCTCATCTGCCATTTCTGCTGTTCTCCTGCATCCCATGAAGAAGAGCCTCATGACTCTTAGAAAGGATTAATTGTGACACTGTGACTCAACTCCACTGAGCTGAGTTGAAATCTCATTCTGGATGCTACAGGTTATTAGGGTTAGCCAAAAGAATGCACATTTATTTACTGAAGGTACTTTATAAATCAATACCTTGTTTTTGAATTCAGGTCAATAGGAATAACTCTGAAACACAACCAACAACTACAGCAACCCTAAAACAGCACTTTCAACTTATTGATTTTCAGAAAAGTATCTTTTCCTGGCATTCTTCACACACCCTTGATAAGCAGCTCAATGCAATCAAAAATTTAATGGATTTCCAACCCCCCCTTCCCAAATATGTATTTTTATATATTTTCAACATGCCTTTAAATTGCAGCCAGTTAAATTCTTAAAAAAGATAACTTGGGCGGGGGATGAAAGATGGGAGTTTGCATGTATTTCTTCCCAGTTTTATGGGGAGATATTTTGCTGATTCATTGCTGGAACACAGCTAACCAGATCCACCAGCTGTTTACCATTTAATTTCCTCAGTCTTTGGGTGCCTGTAGATATTTCTCTAACTTCACTGAAAAAAATTTATTTCTTCTTGTGCAACAGTATTTATTAAGTACTTAATTGGGGATAGTCTTGACCTGGGGCACTTCAAAGAGCAAAAGTAGCCGGAATAATTCTTACCTTCCTTTGAGGCCAAGTATTTTTAAGCCGGGGTACCAAAAGTTGTTTACAGACTACCGTGTGTGTGTGCATGTGTGTATACATGTGTGTGCATGCTCCTTTCTTGAAGAAAGGAGAACATGTGTGGTTCTTGGAAGAACCGTGACCCTGAAAAAGACATGAAGTGCTCTAAAGCAGCACTTCTCAAAGTGTGGTCTGGGAACCCCCGGGGTTTCCTGTGGTCTCTGAGGTCAAATGATTTACATATTAATACAAAAACATTATTTTTCACTCTTAATCTCTCACAAATGTACAGTGGAGTTTTTGATGTATTATACTGCAACAAATTAAATGTAGAGGCATCATCTGAAAATCCAGCTGTCTTCTCTTAAACTAGATGTTAGAGCTTATAAAAATGTGGCACAGTGGCTCTCTTCTCACTAAATTATTTTGGTTTGGGAAGTATAATTATTTTTCTAAAAGTATGTTATGTTAATGTACAAGGGGATTATTTTTTTAATGAATTAATATGTACTTTTTTTCCAAACTCTAATATATCCATAAATATAACCTAGACAAACAAAACTCTTTAGCATCCTTAGTAATATATAAGATTGTAATTAAGCCCTGAGACCAAAAAAGTTTGAGAATCACTTCTTCAGAAGATGTGGGGATTTCTCTAAGCAATACTAACATAAGTAAAAATAAAAATAGTCTGATAGTTTTACAAGTAGGTAGTTGTGCTATACCTAATGTATTGGGTTGACTCATATGAAACTGTCAACGTGGAACCATTATTTGCCTACAAGAATGGTCATTTCATGTGGTAAACCTCGTAAAAAGATGTTGTTATCAGTCTAACAGTTGGGCTATATTTACCTTGGTCCCTCATTTCTCAAAAATTGAATCATCTCATTTCAACTCAGAGGCTCTTCACACAAGCATACTGGCTTGTGCTTCACACGAGTATACTGCTGATATTTATACAGAGGGTAGTAGTGAGAATGTCTAGGAAAAGGGCAGCTTCCCTAATTCCGTAGGATAGATTCCTCACAGTAGAACTACTGGGCCAACAAACTTGAACATACATTTGACTGTTGATTGCCAACTGTTTTCCAGAAAGTTGTGCTAATTTATATTCCCATCTGCCATGTTGTAGAAGCTGCTTTACTTCTCTTCACCACAACTGGGCTTTCTCTCTTTATCTCTTACTCATCCTCCTCTCTCCCTTCCTCACATCCCTTACCCTCTGCTCTCCTCTGTTTTCCAAATGAACGTAACAGGAAAAATATTATCTTATTTTAATTTGCATGATTTTGATCTTTAATGACTGGCAGGTATTGTTTTCCCAAATATTTTTTGCTGGCCACCAACTGTGCCTCTTCAGTGAGTCACTTTTATTTTCAAACCTTAATATCCCTCAGTTTAGTCAGTCGCTCAGTCGTGTCTGACTCTTTGTGACCCCATGGACTGCAGAACGCCAGCCCTCCCTATCCATCACCAACTCCCGAAGTTTACTCAAATTCATGTCCATTGAGTCAGTGATGCCATCCATCTCATCCTCTGTCATCCCCTTCTCCTCCCACCTTCAATCTTTCCCAGCATCAGAGTCTTTTCAAATGAGTCAGTTCTTCACATCAGGTGGCCAAAGTATCATAGTCTGTAGTTAGAAAATGAGCAAAGCTCACTGGTCTGCAGAATACGGAACACATTCTTTTGGTTTCATTATTACCTATTTGCAAAACAAATGAGCTGATGCCAATCAAATGCCACTGTTCAAAGTATCTCTGGCCAGAAACATAAAATGTTGAAACCACAAGTAACCTTCTCATTAGACCCTGCACTGGTCAATACCCCCACTTTAGTCTAACTTGGGGCCCTATAATTTAAGAGGAAAGTGAAAAATTTAACTTCAAAAAAACAAGCAGTAATAGAAGAGTAAACTTGAAACAGTTCTTATTCAATTGGGAGACTAGTGCATATCATCTAGTTCCTTGCTGGCACTTTCCTCTGGCTTGAAGTCTTTTTAGACAGTCTCTAGAAGTCTCTGAACAGCCTTTCTCTGTGTACGTGTATCAACACATCTGAGATAGTACCTCTTAGAAGACAGAGGTCATGTTTAGTTCTCTTTTTATAATTCTGCACAAATAGATCCTTTCTAAGCATTCTGTTTAGTTGTATATTGAGATTGTGGCCACATGTAAGAAGGAAAAAAAAGGAGAATGGGGAGAAAAATTATTGTAAATATATTTAATAGAAAAATACTGGATACATGATAGTGAAGGAAAGGACTCCAGATGCCAGTAAGAATCTTTGAATGAAAAATCTTGAGAAATCCTTCTTATGATGTAACCATGGTATGGCCTAGACAGGAAAGGGAATAGTGAACTGTAAGCTTCCCTGGGGATATAAAGAGATCAAAATTGAAAGGGAAACACCCTGACATAAATGCTAAAAACAGCAGACTCCCTGTTTTCCTGTGTTCTGTTGACCAGATCTCTTTATTAGCTATCTCCCAGGCCTCACCAGTATCAATAGTGGTTCATAATGATGGCCTGAGGGCAGAGCAAGATCTTGAAGTGCCCTCTGACTCATCAAAGAAAGATTAAATTAAATGTATTTTGTTGAGGTCTAATTCTTTTAAAATTGGTAATCCATGTGTGGTATAGATGATAATTCCCTATTAATCCAATATTTTATTCGACCAGAGCAATCTTTGAGTCATCTATTTCCCACCCACAAGAAGGAGTTGATGCTAGTCTTTAAATGTCATTGAGCGTTCATCAGTTGCATCTCTATTGTATGTCGCTCAAGGAATTTACATAAGCACAGCTGAGTATCTGTTGTTTCCTTGCTCTGTGATAAAAGTTCATTTTTAAAGCCTCAAATTGCGATTTGTCAAAGTCCATTTGCCAGTTCTCTAACAATTTCAGCCAAATTGTAAATTGTATAACTGTCTGCTTCATTTGCATACATAATCATGTTAGAATGATGGTATAATCTAGGCACCTCATTTATTAGAAGAGGGAACAATAGCAGCCAGCTTCCAATTCTTGGGATACTCAGAGTAATTTATTACATGGCTGATGTTTTCTTTCTAATTTCCACCAAATGATCTCTTTTAGAATGATGAGCACTAAGGACGGCTGTCCCTTGTGGATTATCTTTACTGCTTTCCTAATCTTGAATTGAGAGCCAAGACGAACACCACATTACACGTCTGCTTCATTCATACACACACACACACACACACACACACACACACACAGTAATTTCAGTCCAAACAATATCACAAGAGTTCAATGAAACATCCTCCTGAAATGGTGCCCTGTGTTAAATTAATTTGATCTCTGAGTCTAGTTATTGAGTATTCTTTTCTGTGCATTGACAATTTGCCAATTGCTTGCTTCCTATTTTTAATCAGTCTTGCAGATAATTTACCAGCCAACTAAATCGTTTTACTGGCCTATCACCTTCTCTACCCGACAGAGAGCAAAAGTAAATACAATCAGTCGTGTGTTGCACCATAGGAAATTTATGATGACCCCAGGCAAGTAGCTTTCTGCAAGACTAATTTATGTATAGTCACGTCTGTCACTGTGGCACTTGGACACATCTTAGGCTTTTTTATTAGTTATTCCTGGTAACAGCCCTGTGAGATCACAAGGTGGGTCAGATATTCCCTTCCTCAAGAGGCCTCTGAAATTTCATTCGATGCTACATTTCAGGACTCAGTCCTCACGTCAGGAATTCGGTCCAGACCACTGATCAGGGTCATCTTAAGTTCTAGGACTCAGAAGCTCTACCAGGCCCAAATTCATTACTCCATTTATTAATTTTTCCCTACAATAAATGTGGAGAGGAAATCACTTTCCTGGGGTCATAAAGTAATTTAGTTGTAGTAGGGATTAAACTTCCTTGTAAGTTAATGATTAACAAAGACCTGGATTCTTATTCTGACTCAGCCATTTATTAATGGTGTGACTTTGGGCAAGTTGCCTCCCTTCTCTTGCAACACTGTCATCTTTTGAGAGCGAGGGAAACGTTGCTTATCCTTTGGGCATTATTGTGAGTGTTGAAGTAGTAACAGGTTACTGTCTGAATGTTTCCTGGGCCAGGTTATTTATGCTCTTTCCTGTGTTTAATCCACAACACAGCCTTGCAAAAGGTGGAGGGTGCCTCTGTATAGAACTCTTGGTACAGAATCTACACTCAATATTATTAGGATGCCATGTGGTAACTCATTCTTAGAGTTAGTAGAGAACATCACCATGGTTGTCTTTCTTTCCTGCTGTTTATTTATTGGAAACATCTTGGAATTCAGAGAGGAATCTCTTCAAGTTGCAAAATTACAGGTTAACAGAATTTGAAGTAATTTTGGCTTAAGAAACTCATGGGCAGAGACCAACTGATGAGGCTCTCTGCTGACTCTCAGAACAAATGCGTATAATCTCAGCTTTCATATACAAGCCTGAAACTCACCAGATCCAACTGTTCCCGAGGTACAGAGGCACAGTTGTAACCACCTCCAGCCAGACTCATGCTCAGGTACCACAGAGCATTATTGCTTGATGGCTGTATACATATAGGCCCTTAGAATAGCACATATCCTACAGAAAGTGCTAAGTAAGCATTAGCTAATATTGTTACCATAAGCATTACCCTACTCTCATCACACCCACTAGTTATGTTTGCTAGATCAGCTTTCTTAATATACAAAGCTAGAAAGATTCTCCTGTCCAGAATGAGATTTGTTTGAATGGCTTTCATATTTTTATGACCGAGTGATACTACCTAACTTTCCATAAATATTTGTGAAACAGAAACAGGTATGCATGCCCTACAGATAAGGCATCTCTAGAGATATAAAGATGAAGATGCCTTGAATCCTAACCTCAAAGAGCTTATAGTCTGCTGAGAGAGAGGGTGGGGCCTGGTCATAATGCAAGTCAAACTGTGGGAATATTTTAAATATCGTGTGTGTGTGTGTGTGTGTGTGTGTGTGAAGTGCAACAGGATGGGAGGGGTTATAGAACTTCCAGAGGAACTGGCCTTAGAGCATGGCCTTGAAGGATTATGGTATCCTTCTCTCCTTCCAGCCATCTACCTGCCCTTCCCCCTAAGCCCCAGGCGCTAAGTAAGAGGACTGCAGAGTCAGTGCATGCGTCATCTTGGCTGTCAAGGCCAGCCTGTGGATAGAGAAGAGATACAGATGTAGATCAGTGGCCACAGGAGAGTGGAGCGAGTGCTCATAAAGAGTCTCTAGGAGGGGCGAGAGGAGCCCAGAGGAGAGTCTTCTAAACTGGAATGAGAGATCAAGAAAAGCTTTCAGGAAGGAGGTGATGCTTGAGGCAGATTTTGAATAATAGTTTGAGGAGATCATGAAGAGGATAGAAAAGAAAAAGAAAGACAAGCTAGGTCAAGACATGGAGGCAAGAAAAGTGTTGGAGCTTTATGGCACCCCAGGTAGCTCAGAACATGCAGGAGAACTAAGAATGAAAGCAGAGTAAGGTGGGCGGACATTAGGACTGTAATGGGAGGTGGGAGAAGAGCAAAGGAGGCAGCCAGACAAAGGGACCAGCAGGATCACAAGCACAGAGATCTAAAAAGTGAATTACGCAGAAAGCCAACAAGTGGTGTAGCTGGAAGAGAGGTGCGTCTGAAAAGGTGAAATGGGGCAAAGTCCATCTTCCTCCTGTGGAATTTCTGTCTGGCTCCCTCAGCACCATCTGGCTGGCCCACTTCTCAGTGGTACAGTATAGTCATTCTGACTCCAGCAGCCCCAACCTCCTCCCCTGCCATACCAATGGTTTTATGGCTTTGATTTTGATTCTGGGCCAACTTGGCCATATGGCTGGGCTTCCTTAGTACAGAAACCCTTTGAGCCATTTGCCCTGAGTAAATTCATATTTTCTTCTTAGGCTTCAGATCTCTCTCCCATGTGGCTTTTGATTGGCCTCCCATTTCGACCAGCAGTTAGCATCAGAAAAAAATGGTTAGGAAATAAATACCTGAGAGATACTTAGTTCAGAATGAAGGCATTCTTTCCACAGTACTCATTCGAGAGAATTTCAAGAGCTCAGAAATAATTAGTCTCATTCTGATCTGGGCCACATCTATGAATTCTAACAAGGTTGTATTCTTACTTACCATCATGCTCAGGTAAGGAGTGACTGTTGGACACCAGCAGTCATAGAATGAATAGTAATGAGCTTAAATCTCTGCATTTAAATGTCTTTTTTCAAATGATGGTCGTGTGAACCACAGAAAAAGAAGTTTCTTCCCAGTGATTTATGTTCTTGGTGTTTTCTGGAAATTTTGTCAATCTTCAGAGAATAGTCTAATCGTCCATAGATTGCATTAAAGTCCTCAGAAGTACTAGCATGCCATAAATAGCTTTATTTTTTTAATGTATAGTAAGCATTAATAGGGCTTCCCAGGTGGCTCTAGAGGGAAAGAACCTGCCCGCCAATGCATTAGACATAAGAGATGCAGGTTCGATCCCTGGGTCAAGAAGATCCCCTGAAGGGGGGTATGGCACCTACACCAGTATTCTTGCCTAGAGAACTGCATGGACAGAGGAACCTGGGGGGCTACAGTCCATGGGGTGACAGAGAGTCAGTCACGACTGACTTAGCATGCACGCACGGAAACATTGGTAGCTGTCAGGACTTTTTTCTAATAATTTAACCCCCAAATGCCTAGTTTGCATCTAGCTCTTTGTCTGCTAACTTAGATGTTAGTGAGACACAGCGCCTTTCTTTAAGGAGATTTTGTGTAATTCAGTATTACCTAAAATAATACAAAACAAAAATAGCAAATCTTCCTCATTGCTATTATTTTTAAGGATTTTTTTACACTCTTTTATTATACCACAAGAGTCTTTCTCAGACCAAGGCAGTTTGCAGGGTCAAGTCTAAGATGTTTCAGCGACATTTTCTTCTCAAATGGGCAACAAAAGCACTAAATCCCTTTGAATTTAGTGAACCAGGCTGAATATTCCAGATTTATTTTAGAACAAAAAGAAATTCATTTGAAAGATGCAGATTGTTCATAGACACAATTGCCTTAATTAATCAGGCTCTTTAGGTTGAAACGAACTGGAACCAAGCTCACATTAGTAAAACTAGGAACATATTAATTCGTATACCAAATGCCTGACTAGGTGGCTTTAGGCTCAGCTGGATTC
Source organism: Aepyceros melampus (assembly GCA_006408695.1). Lineage (NCBI taxonomy): Eukaryota > Metazoa > Chordata > Mammalia > Artiodactyla > Bovidae > Aepyceros > Aepyceros melampus. The sequence goes on from SJXQ01005267.1 coordinate 58,594, forward strand.
ACCAGCTCAAATATAACATCTGTCTCACTTCCTGTCTCTCCTCACACCCTCCTAGGTTCTGTTTGCTGCATTTCCGGGTGGACTGTTTGCATGTAATAGTCCTTGGCAGCTCCAGGCTCACATCTACCAACATAACTACCCCAAGGGGAGCCTCCCATTGCCAACAGCTCCAGCAGTGTCTTGGATTAGTCTCTCATGGTCTCAGCTGGGGTCTATCATTCTAAGAATGGTGGTGTGATGTCTGACTGTCAGAGTGAGACACCCCCTTCCACAAAGAAGTTTAGAGCGCCCATTCCAAAAGGGAAGACGGCAAGTAATGCCCATTGTCCATCATGATAGCCTCAGTAAATTCTAGTGTGTTGCAAAATCAGGGGTCCAGTTAGGTGAAGGACACAAAAGCACAAACTAACAATTATAATGTAAATGGCAATGAACAACTAAAAAATAAAATATGTCATCAAAATTTGAGTTTTTCTAAATTTTTAAATGCCAGATAGTTCCTTTGATTGTATTTTCACCAACTTCAAGAAATTAAACGATGATTGGCCCAGATGATTCCTAAAGGCCCTTTAAGATTTTTTTTTAATCTATAATTCTATATATTGATTAGATTGATTAGTTCCTTGTTTCAGAACCATCTAAAAATGGCTTCCAGGTCATAGAGCTAGGTAAACTACATTAATCTTGTGTAAACGATCTGACGTTTCCGAGATTTTTTCTGACTGTGACTTCTCTACAAAGCCAATCTAAGATATACTCCTTCCGGGGATTTTTTTTTTTTTTTTTTACTTAATATTATTTTATAGAAGAAACCAAGACAGATTTCAACTCTATGTTTGAGTGAAAATATATCACATCATTTTCATATGATTACTTAATAATATTGAATTCTTCCTTCAAATTTACAATCACATTCCCATCATAACTCTAAATATATGAAACAGAAATTCATGAAGGAATTTTGTGGGTAAAATAAAAAGTATTCCCTAGAAATATTTAATAGCTGATTAAAATGTTTAATTATAAACTTTTAAAAGCCAAATAATAGAGTCCAAATATGAGAATAGAAATTTTACCAATTTGATTTGATTACTGTGAGCCTAAGTTCTGCTTGCCTGGAAAAAAATAACATTTTTTTTTAGTTTATTTCTCTCTTTTTAACACTGATGTGTAATACTCAAACAAAACCTCTCACAAAGGCACTTATCATTTTATTCTATTTTTCCACCATGTGCACATTTCTTTTCATTTCCATTTCTTCCATGTGGAACATTGATCACAACAGAAGGCAAGCATCTATTTCACAAATTGACAAGAGTGGCAATTCTCTTTTTAAAAAGATCGTAATAGATGCAGATTTATCAGCTTTAGGGTTATTTCATAGACTCTTTTTTTAACTAAGTACTGCCAATCTGCAAAACACTCTTTACCTTATTTCTGAAATAAAAGTTACATGGAATTCAGCAGTACATCAAGAATGGAACAACATTCACTTTGGAGTTAGCATCCTTCATGCTCTCATTGTGCATCTGAACTCTTGTGAGGCTCCCTTTCATCCAACCAGGGCTCCCAGAGGTACCTGTTTCAGTGATAAGATTTGCCAATTTTTCATCATTCCAGAAAAGATAGTAGCCAACTATCTCTCTAGTGGACTCAGTGATCTTACCTTGAGGTGTTAAAAATCGCTAAGGGCTATAAGGACTTGTGTAAATTACAGCCATGCAGAGAGGCATTGAAAAATCAATAAGTAATGAAATAGTACTGGAGTGAAGTAGCCAAGAGAGCAATGGGTGGGAAACTCCCAAGGACACAGTTTCATTTTGTCAAAAGGTAAAAGAAGATGTTCTGATGTGTTTCTATAAAACGGGCTTCCTCGGAAACAAGAGGCTATTGGCGTAGATGGCAGGAGGATCAATCCAACAAGCCACTAGATGCAGTGGGCTGCGAACTTCTTGGTACAACAGCTTTATTTTAGACAACCATCCATTTCATTCCAGTTAAGCAGTAAATATGGCATTTTCTTCATTACTTTGGCTGTCTACCCCAACACAGTTTTGCTATCCCCTGGATACCCAAGCATAGCCCATTTCCTCCATTCTATAAGGGACCATGCGTATTGCTTCCACAAACTATCCTCATCCTTTCTGATTGTACGTTAGCAGTGTTTCCCCAAGAAAGTGACAATGTGGTTGAATCTGGACATCACTTCCCAAGGGCTTCCACCCATTCACAGATGACTGTGGATATATTCAGCCTGGAGGCTACAGCTCTGCAGTCTAGGAACATTCATATAGTTGAGTCCCTGAGCTGATAATTAAATCTGCTTCTGCTTTTTCTTTTTTTCTTTCTAACTTTTGAAATTTGAAATGACATCATATTGATACTTTTGATGTTGATAATTTGTTTTGCGATGGTCAACTGATTTTTATAAAATCATATTTGAGTACCACAAAGAAATAGATGAGGGAAGGAATCCAATGCAGTCGACTTTGCTTAGGAGAACCTACTTCCTTCCTGCTGATGGGTGAAGGTCCCCTTTTATCTCTGTCCTTTCCAGTGGTGATAATGCCCCTTGCTCCTTACATAGCCATCTGGTGTGTGAAGTAAGCTATCTATAGAGAGGGTGAGCCAGGCACCAATGAATCCCCCCAAGGTCTCAATCAAGAAAAAGGAAACCATAAAGATGCTACCTAAGAACTGATTGAAATGATAGGATTACAATTGCTCTGTGTGTGTGTGTGTGTGTGTGTAACTTCTGTCCTTTGTTTAGCAATAGAACAATGAAAATTGATCACTAGCCTCTATTTTGGGTCAGTTGGTGTCACTCAAGCTACAGGAGATGAAACTTAAAAAAAAAAAAAAGATACCCGCCTGGAAGAGAAAAAAGTAGCCGTGAATGTTTGTACAATTAAAAGACTTGTAGTCTTGGTGAATTGAGATTTGGGTCTTAAAACACCAAATAAAATATCCTACTTATCTCCTTTCCCTTTACCAACACCCAAGTACACTAGGCACACTGACAAGCAGACTCTTTCATATCAAGTGAGACCAGGGCAGTAACTATCAGGTGAAAAGGACTGAGATGGGAACCAGCTTCCAGCCTGTTCCCGTCCCATTTACGATATGGTGGGTATGTTTCCTGATAACCGATGAACTAAGTTTTTAATGTGTGTCAGATACACATCTGTATACACTCCATTATAATTCAGAATCTGTATACATACTCCAAAGTGCTGATCACTCTAAGTCTAGCTGCCATTCCACCTGAACTAGTTTTAACTGTTTTTCATTTTTACTCTTAGGCTGTGTCTCTCTGTACTATGTAGCATGGGAAATGAAGACATATATCACATTTAGGAGAAATCTGTCCACTTCAGGTCCCAGAAAAACACTTTCTGATAAGTAGTGAGGAGGCAGTTTAGGTAGCTTGGGTTATCTGTAGTTTGACTCTCCTCTTCTCCGTAATTACCTGAGCACACAGAATCATATCGCTTTCTTTGTACCTATGTATTCTGCCATGCCTGAATGAGGGTTCTTGCTGTTGTTCAGTCCCTAGTCATGTCCCACCCTTTGCAACACCATGGACTGCAGCACGCCAGGCCACCTTGTCCCCTACTATCTCCCAGAGTTTGCCCAAGCTCATGTCCATTGAATCCGCAAGGTGAAAAATCCAACAGACAAGAGATAAGCACTTGTGCTACACCCAGCTTGCTTGTCTGTCTGCTACATGAGGTACTCCCTGAGTAAATCCCTGCTGATCAGGCCCACACCATGAACAGAGCAATACCCACCTCCTCTAACAATTCATCCATTGATGCCATTATCCATTGTTTATGACATTGCAACCGCAGTAATGAATTGATATGTCTTGATCTTTGAAATGCTTAGACAGGAGGCCACACATTATAAGAAAAAACAATGTCAAGACAACTCTGTTTAGCAGGGGTTGGAAATGCAGGAAAATGCATTAAAGTTGAAGAGGGTTTTGTTTAACATGATGGTTTTAAAGACGTAAACAATTATGATGGGCAATAACTCCTTCAATCAGAGGATTATGGAGAAGCCCTACATAGGCCAGGGTGCTGGTGTGATTCCAAGTGGTGCTACCACCATGAAACACTAGGGGTCACCATATTAATACCAGAGTCTGGGCTCCATTGCACTCCCGAGAGCCTACCATCCAGGAGCTCTTGGCTCCCTGTTTATTCAAGGAATGTTGCTCACTGCCTATCATTCATGATGTGTGACCCTTTGCAGTTATTTCAAGCACCACTGAAACAATGGGGTAGAGTCCTCTCTAAGCCTCTTTCTGGTGAATGGCATTTTTTAAGGGCCACCTAAAGAGTATCAATCCATTATTTGGGGCTAGAAGTAATTATAAGGGGTGTGTAGGCCAATTAACCAAATATAGAACATTTTCATTCAATAGCTGCACAATATGCCAACTCAAATGCTCTGCTAATCCTGAGTCTCTCAAACCATGTCAACATTCTTTTACTTGCCAGGATTGATATACTGTTGAGTGTTGACTAAAACATTAATCTTTCTCTTTCTTTGTTTCTCATCTCTTTATGTTTTCAATCCCCAATTCAGAAACTAGTTTCCAAAGAAGAAGTATAAGCAGTTGTCTGTAATCTACAGATATGTTACCACCAGGCTCTCTCCTGGTCTCTAGCATCAGATGGGAATCTGTTGGCCCAGGTAGAAAGGAGCTCATAACCTCTTAGTGATCTGATTCTGCTCACTCCTACCTTAGTCCTAAGAATAATGCTACCCACCCCACCATCATAAGTAGGAAAGCTCTAGTTATTTCCTTTGGGGTAGACTTTCTGAAGGGTAGGATTAAAGCAGCTGAAGATCTGTGAACAGCATTTAAACAACACACACACACAATCAATCAATCAATCAATATTTCAAGGGAAACAGATGGCAGTTAATACTAATAAGATCATAGCCTAGATAAAATGCACATCTAAGTCAAAATTAATTTCAAAGCTTCTGGATTTTTAAAAAGTGTTTATTTTTTATTTATTTATTTTTATATTTGGGTGTACCAATCTTAGTTGAGGCACACAGGATCTTTGGTTTTGACACGTGAACTCTTAATTAGTTACGGCATGTGGGATCTAGTTCCTGGACTGGGGATCGAACCTGGGCAAAGATCGAGTCTGTTTGATTCTCTTTATTGCTTGAGTACCTAATATGCAGAGCCATCTATCTGGCGGTGGGGGGGGGAGGGTATAAAGATATACATGTGCACAGAAAGTAACTGGTGGCTGTGGTTTTCTCTTCCCTGTCTTCACCATTTGTTCTGTCTTACCCAAATATATCACCTCTCCATCCACCATTTCCTCTCACCTTGTTCAGTGATGGTCTCATTCTTTTTTCTGCATTTCCTATTATTCTGGACTCCAGTCACTCGCCTTCACCCATCCTTTCTCTGTAGCCTATTTAAGTATACATAATAGTGGAGAAACTGAAAACATTTTATAACTTGCATTTCTCTTCCCCATTAGGCCTTTCTTTCTCTAAGAAAGAAAAATATTGGTATTACTTTTATTTCTGTGTGTAGCTTTCAGTCAATTTTTTCTGTGGATTATCATTTCTTGATAGTGAAAACAGAGGGTTCCCCCTTTTCTTCCTCTGGAACAATCATGGTTTAGTGGGAAAGTGATTTAAGATATTTCTATCCAGCAAATTAATTTTGCAAAGCCAATGGTACAGAAGTAGAGAAATAAATCAAAACCATGCCAAAGGTGGTATTTGTTAAGAAGGTATTTGGGGAGACTTGAAATATGCTTCTGTCGAACCTGAAAATTAAACTCTTTGGGTCCAACCCTTAATTCCTACCAAATTACAATGAGCCGTACAGGATATATTCATATCAGACGGCATATTTGCTATTATTTGTTTTTTAATTTAAGTTCTTTCAAACTTTAGCCTATAAACACTGTACGTAAGAAAGTTCTTTATCTCACTCGAAATAAGGAAACTTTCATTGTTAACTAAGAGGCTCACAACTTTGACATTCCACTTCTCCAGAGTCAGGAATTCTTAACACAGTGACCCTTGGCTATTTGCAGCTGCCAAAGGGTGGGAAAGCAGACAGAGAATTTCTCCAAGGCTCTCTCAGGGCAGCGCGGGCTTTAACAAAAGTTGCAATGGCATCGTCAGAAGCATGCTGTTTGAGAAAGACCGTATAAAGTCTAGCTCCAGTTCAGTTACATCATAAACTTTATTTTCTTTTTGGCTCACCAGTTGATGTTACCCATAATATAATTTTCAAGTCAGATTAGCATCCTTAATATATCCAAAGCTGTGTTTGGATAATCCTGATGGCCTCATAAATAAGAAGGCAATAAAACAGACATTTCTAACCAAGGTCTATGGATCCCAGCAATTCCATGGTTGTGTTGAAATCCCCAGAAAAACATATGTGGAATTTGGGGTTCATATTAACATTTCTGCAGAGGGAGTCCAGAACCTTTACTATTTCCTCAAATCGTCATGCGCCCTCCACCCCAGGAGCTTAAGAACCCACTGGACTTGAGTGTCTTCCCTAAGTGAAGTTTTCTGTAGCTCTCCTAGTCAGGCTTCACCCCTGCCTGGACTAGAAAATGTCATTTAATGATATAATACCCGTAATATTTGCTGACTGTTTTCTATGTGCCAGAGCACAGTTGTAAGCACACTTTGTGCAGTCATTTCATCTTTATCAGGTGGAAACTACTCTTATCCACACTTTATAGCTGAGGATGCTGGAACACAGACAGGTGAGCAGCTCGCCCATGGACACAAGTTGGGAAAGTGGCAGTGTTGGGACACCAGCAGGGTCTGGCCCTCTAGCCCTGGGCTTAACCAGTGCTTACCCTCTCTGCCTGCTGCTCTTGACTGAGAAGCCCTCCTGGGCAAGGGCCGTCCCTTTCAAAACAAAATAGAACTGAGGGTCGAAGAAAATGTGAGCACTGAAAGGTAAGGAAATAAATTTCCTCTTGCGTCTTCCTACTTCACATTCCCAGGATGCTGGCAATGCAGGGCAAGGCAGGCAAAAGGTCAGGGCACTGCTTGGTGCTGGAGAGGGCTCCAGGGCAGCAGGCAGGTCTGTGGGCCTGAGGGGATGGTTGCTCATCTACCATCAGGGCCGTCAGCACCTCACATTTGAAGATCACTTCCAGTTGGCAGTTCACAGTCCCATCTCTCCTCCCCCCTCCTGCCTGCCAGGAAGACTGGTGGAGATCATTTCACAGACTAGAAAACTAGGGCCAGAGCGATCACAGCCTAGATTATAGCAGGGCTATGTCTAGGGCCCCAGTCTCTGGACCCTCTGTCTAAGTTCTCTTTCCATTTCTCTTTGCTGCCTGGCCCATCAGTATCACTTGGCAAGACTCTGCGTGCACTCCCCTCTGCTCCAGTGAGCACCTTTTTACTTGTGGCCATACAGTACACATTACTTTCAACCAATACAACCACATTACTTCCGCTATCTCATTTAATCCTCAGAACAACCCAGTGAGGTGGCTGTTATTCCTCAGTTTCACGGACAGGGAAACTGAGACACAGGAGCACAGCTTGTCAATTAGAAAACTCAGACTTCACACCCAGGAGAGTCTGATTGCCCAGCATTTGCTCTTCACCGCTGGGCCGTGCCACTATCCAGGGAGACAGGAAAAAGCGGAGGAGCAGGAAATGAACAGCCCCGCTTGTATGATGAGCAATGCTTTTTACCTTTTCCGAGGACGGTACAAACGGAAATCTGTTTCAAACACTAGCACATGAGGTTAAAATTAAAGAGGACAATTACGAGCGATTAGTCACTGGAGTAGGGCTCCATGGGCGTCTTCAGAAACAGGATCAGCTCTCACTCACTTGGACCTGGCCCAGAGGAGCCGTCAGAGAAGTCTTTTCTAGGCCTGTGATTCTGTGATTAACTCTTTTAAAGGAGCCAGACTGCCAAAGCTCATTAGAAACAATGGCCCCATTTCTCAGGGGCTGTCGAGTCAAGCGGGTCCTGAAGGAATTTCTTTGGTACCCAGGGATCATGAAATTAACACCAGAGCAGCTGGCACCAGATCACTCTCCTCTGCTGAGACCTCAGGAAGGGAACAGTCACTCAACCTTTCTGTCCTGAAAACCCAGGAAGCAAGGACGGAGGGTGGTTTGAATTTCAACACTTCTGAATGCATCATTTCAAACAGCCGCTCTTCTTAAATTTTAATTCATTCCAAAGTCCCAGGAGAAGAATCCTCAATGAACACAGAGGAGCCAGGAAGGCTTTGAAAAGCTGGTGGGAGAAGGTGATCAGGAAGAACTCTGAGGCTCACATGCCAGGGCTAGGGGAAGGGGTCTGTCTGTCTCTGATCCCTGAAGCAGGCCACCTGAACGGGGGCCTTCAGAGCTTCTGCATAAACCCCTGGTGTGGACGGCCAGCCAGCACCACTGAGCTGCCACCAGCAACGGTTCCAAAAGGGAAGGCTAGAAGGCCAAGGCACTCAGTGGGTAAAACTCTTCTTTGTGGAACCTTCCCTAAGCTTCCAACATTATGTCTACTAAGAGTGTTATCTCAGCCCAGAGGAGGCCTGGCCCCCTGCAAGCCAGAGAGGCCATAAGGCTCTCCTCCAAGGGTGGCAGGGATCCCCGCAGCAGCCTCATCCCAGACTGCAGAGTATTGGGGTTTCTCTTCCTGCAGCAAGAGAAATATGTATCTCGAGGTTCTCACTGAAAAAATTGTATCAGAGAGAGCCAGAGAAAAGTCTGACTTATGGCCACTGTAAAAGAAAAAATGAGAAACTGAAAGAGAGAGAGAAAAAGAAGAAACAAGTCGGGTGGAAGAATGTAGGGGAGGGTCAGAGTTATTTTTTTTCCTGCCACAGTTTCTCTTTCGGAGATCTGAAATCTGCAAGTGTTACGTCAAAGCTTTCTCCAAGTGCCTTGATGGGGGTTTTTTGTTGTGGGGTTGCTGCACTCCCGGGACTCATTGGGATGGCAGGATAAAAATTAATTAGAGGCTGTTTGGAGGGGGCTTTGCAAGACAGCCTGAGGCTACACTTCAGTCTGGTTGTTAGAAGCAATATCATCACCGCCTCCTCGCCCAGGAAACAGACCTGTGCTGGGGGCAGCCAGGGGGAGCCTCGGAACGTTCAACACAGACATCAGAGCCAAGACTTCCTCCCAGAGAGATTACTTACCACAAGCCAGTGGATCTACCTGCTGACAACCTCAGAAATATGTCTTGTTTCATTTTCAGATTTTTAAGAGGGGTTACATAGGAAGCTTACAGAATCCTGATGAAATGGTTGGTGGAGGAAGAGATACTTGCCTCCTCCACGCCTCTGACTATGACGTCCAGGCAGGGCAGAGCCACCAGGCTGGTACAAGGCAGACACAAGGCCCTTTCCAGGATCTGCCTCCTCCTTCTAGAGGATGGCAAACTAAAAAGGAGGACCCCAGGAGCTGGCACACTTCTACATGACCAAGGCTGACCCATGATTATTTCAAATTCAGACAGTTCATAGGAAAAATAATGCAAGCCCTCTTGGCACCTCTTTCTCTTTCTCCATTCCCTTCCTCTGCCTGTGGTCCTCATGCCTCCTCTCCTTTCGCACCCAAGTGTCCTTTCTCTACCTGAAATACTGGTTCAGCCAGTGACCTTGGGGTTGAAATAATCGGAACCAGCTCCTTAATTCCAGATAAAATAGTTCAAAGCCTGATATTAGTCCCAGCATTTCGTTAGTCACAAGTAGCTTTCCCAGCTGTATATTTCACCCAGAAATGGAAAACGCAAAGGAAGCAGATGCCTGGGTTTCCTTCGTAAGAGCACTCTCAGCCATTATGAGAGATCCTATGCACTTTATATGTGTTTATCTCCAGATCACAGTAAACATGTTAGCTAGTTAGTCCCCATAACATTTCCTGTGATGCAAGCAATCCCTGTCTTATGGATGGAAAAACTGAGATTGTTGCTAATTCCCATGTCCAGAAAAGGCAATCTATGTGTGAGCTCAAAGAAAATTTGGAGCATCCAAGGGCCCTCCCTGCTTCCCTGACTTAGCTGTGTCTGTTTTATTGCCTATAATTGCTTCCTTGCATCATGGTGAAGATGGGGGTGGGGTAAACCAATGGGAACAATTATCAAAAGAAAAATAGCAAGCCTCCCACTCCTCACCCCCACCCCCCGCAAACAGCCACATCCAAAATGAATTCACCAGCTGCGTCATCATATGAAACTACACCACTGCACAATAGTCTAGCAACTTCCCTATTTGAAAAGTGCATTCTTTAAGGTGAGTCTTGTTCCCTTGAGCTCAAACAAGGAGTAATCCTGTCAGTCATCAGATCTTCAGGAGAAGACAAGACTTCGTGGGCAGGCTTACCATCGAACCTAAACACTGAGCTTATTTCAGAGGGGTGTGAGCACTGGTGAGCCAAGCTGACATCACGGCTGTGTTCTGATTTGCTTGCAGATAACCAAAGGGACAAGACTTAGTCCCCAGTGCATGGAGACTATAGCGCTGGTCAGTGAGCTCAGAGGGGAGCCTAGGACCACCCCTTGCCCACTTGTTCTCTGCCAAAGGGAGGTGAAAGGAGCTATGTGAGGCTGCTCTTAGAAACCAGGTCCCCACTTAAGTCAGGGCCAAGGGGTATGGCTACATAAAGCCAAATCCGCTCCACTAAGTGCTCTCAAAACTAACCAGTCTGCCCGAAAATCAATCTACCACTTTATAAGCAGCCAGCATATTTAGAACCATGGAAATTAAAGATGGAAAAGACCTATTAAGTCTTCTAGATCATTCCCTAGGGCCCAGTGCAGGCTCATTCCCCGAAGTACATTTGTTAGCGCTATGTCAGACCTAATTTCAAGTGTCTCAAGCAATGAGCATTAAGGAGGCAGAGATAGTGGTGTCGGCCCACGCCAGGGAACAATGATTGTGTGATTAGAATCCTCCACTCTGCTCGCTGGCCTTTGGCATGCCCAGAGAGGGTATGGATTCCCCAGGGCTTGTCTCAGAAGACACCAGCAGCTTCTAGAGAGTGCAGACATTTAGAGAACTTCTTACTTCTTTGTGTGTAAGCAGAGTAACACTCTGCCTTTCAGGCGCATCAAGGTATCAGCCTCTCTGTAAATACATTGCCATAAGGGGAGAAGAGAGAATCTAGGTGTGCCAGGACTCATGTTCAAAAGAACTAAATCCTACCCCCCACCCCCAGAAATCCAGTCTTCTCTCTTATAAATTTTATTTTGGGTTGGTCATGGGTTCACCAAACTGCATTCCCAACTGGTGGAACATTTTGCAAGATGCCAGGGCTGTATTCTAGAACATCCAGGAGCTAGAGATAGGAAAATAAGAACAGATGGCTCACAATAGCCAGGTTTTTCTGAGAAATCATTTCTCTTTTTATCTCTGTTCCCAGCTAGAGAGGAAGCAGGTCACATTCACAATTTCAGGTGGAAGACTCTTTAAATGAGTGTAAACAGAAGCCAAAGCTGATAGAATCCAGAGAACAAAGGGATCAGAACCGAATGCAAGCTGTGTCCTTTCTAGTTCTCCATCCTGAACCAATGGAGAAAGTCCCTTTAGAGATTTACATTAAAAATTCCAAATCCCAGCATTGCGCATCCAGCTCTGTTATAGGACACGAGCCAAGGGAGAAGGGAATCTTTCACAGGTCCAGTGCAGAAATGACAAGTGACAACTCATCGACCCCAAAGACCTCCAAAATGAGACCACATCCCATTTCCTGGGATAGGAATTCCCTCCAAAGAGACTCTTGTCCCCCTTACCTGGTCTCGATGAGGAAGCCCATTTTCTTTCCTGCATAGTTGAAGCAAAACTGGACTTTCCAAAGCCTGAAGTTTGACTCACAGGCCAGCAGCACATTAGTTTGTGAAGCCCCCCACCTCCCACCCCCTCACCTTCCTCTCTATAACTCTGTTCTCTTCCACTTTAAAGCATTATCTCATCTCACCATTGCTGCTTTTTTTTAAGTTCAATGTCAATAGCTAGTTAGGAGAGGGCAAGAGGGTCAGGGTTTAGGACTCCAAACCGTCCTTGACGTTTTTCTGTAGACGGATCTGCTGTTTGCATCAGCCTCATAAAAAAAAAAAAAAAAATCCCTCTTTACTATCTGAGAAAAGATCAGAACAGGAAAATGTCAGTTTGAGAGCTGACAGAATTCTGATAAGAATGAACTGGAAATAAGAGAAAGAAAGGAAGAAATGCTGTCACTCGGAGTTTTTAATTTAATGTTTTTAGACAAATACGTTTCCCACTGAGCGCGTTTGTGTTTTTCATACACGACTCTTCCGTCCCTCCACCTCTTTTCCAAATGCTCTTCTTGAGAGAAAGGCTGTCTATTTTGACTTGATTTGATTTGATTTTTACGGTCTTTCCACAACCTTTCAAAGATCTGGAAGGGTCAGCCCTCCTGGCCTGAGAGCTGTGAGCACATTCACTCCGTGGCATTTCTTCTTCTGAGCCCTGGAATCATTTCTACTTTCAGAAGTATCTCTACATATTTTTAGAGTTAGGGAGATAATTTAAATTCTCAGGCTTAATTGAACCGACAGAATAGAGAATGGAGCGCTCCAGATGGAAACACTTTCTGAGTGTGACGACCTCCGAGTTCAAATTTAATACCACATAATAAAGGCTTGAAGATAATATAATGGGCATTGTTTCTGTTGCTTTTTTTTATTCACTTGTGTAGCAACTTTACTGTTAGAGGAAATGGCTGGTGTTTTTAAATACAGGCTACACAAAACATCAAGAAGTGACCCCCATTAAAAGATATACTTTTCATGAAGAAAAGGCCAGGTCTTTGATGAATAAAACACTCGGTCAGAGTTAAGTGTTTTTTCTGAACGAAGGAAAAAAAAAAAAACTACAACTTTTCCTGAAAATTAGGCAGTTTCCCAGTTCACATACAAAAGCTTCGCTGAACACCTATCCTATGCCTGGCATTCTACCAGGTGTTTCATGTCATCTCACTTAGATATGATTATCCACATTATACAGCTGAGAAGAGTGAGGTGAAGAGGGGTGGCTTTGCCCAAGATGACGTCGAAGTGGCCCGAGAGACACAAGCTGCACGCCTGGCGGAATTGCTTAGCCTCCCCTCTGTGCAGGCCATGTCTGACATTTAGTGATTTTTGTTCTCCATCTTGATGCAGGGCACCTTAAATGTCCTACATTTGGCTATTTTTAGTAACTTACAAAAGCTTGTGAGAGCTACTTTTTAAGTTGTTTATTTATTTACTTATGTATCTGGCTTCGTCAGGTTTTAGTTGCATGCAGCACATGGGATCCTCAGTCTTCATTGCGGCGCTCAGAATCTTTAGTTGAGGCATGAAAACTCTTAGCTGGGGTATGTGGAACCTAGTTCCCTGACCAAGGATCAAACCCAAGCTCCCTGCGCTGGGAGTGCAGAGTCTTAGCCTCTGGACACCAGGGAGATCCCTAGAGCTACTTTTCAAATTTAACTAAGTGTTCTGTTTTTTTGTCTGCTGTGTCTGGCACCCCTGACATCCAGGTTGTAAGACCCCAAATCCAGAGGTTCACCCTTTCTTCTACATGAAGAAATGGATTTTTCTGGACACTTGATGAAACAATGTACACACTAGGCCTGATCTGTAGTAGTTAGGAGTATGGGCTCTGCAGTTGTGGGACTCCGGTCTCACCCTTGTTCCACCACTTGCAAGCTGTGTGACCTCGGGCAAGATTCTTAACCTCCCTGAACCTTGGGCTGCCTGGCTGTAAAGTGAGGATGTGGTAAAGTAAGAGCGGGGCCTACTTCATAGCATCGTATGGAGATTTAAGAAAAGAACGCATGTAATAAAATAACCCAGTTTCTGCTACATAGTAGGTGTTCAAGAAATATTAGCTATTACCTTTATCTTCAAAATCATTCTGTGATAGCTCTTCAAAAGCATAACTCTGCTCAAGCATCCTTTTGCTCTAAAACATCAACTACCTACAAGAGACAATAAAAATCCCTTAACTCTGTCTGTAACATCTTAGGCATACTGGCCCCACCAAACTTGGCAAGCTGTTCCCTACTACCACTCATAGGAGACAGCCAATTAGTGACGGTCAGCATAGCCTGTTGAATACAGCTCGGAATTTGACTAAGGAAACAATTATGTTTTCAGACTTAAGTGTGAAGTCTTTTTCTGCCAAATAGGATGAACTGACAGTGGGTCCTTGGGCCTCCTTGTCCTTAAAGGTGGACTTTTTAACTAAAGATGCCAGATATCTTAGTATGTTCTGGGATCCTCTGAGCAAGACCACCACAGTGGAGTAGCCAAAATGCTAGAGAAAGTGTCAGTAGGAAGGTTTCTGTGAGGAAAAGAGTTAAGATTTTGACTGTCCACCACCCTCCAGTCTCACCACCCCTCCCTCTGACCAAGCCCGTTTGAGATCACGCCTTCTGGCTTTGAAGCAGGCAGGCTATAAACACAAAGGAGGAATTTTACTGGCCCATCCTAAACTCACTATTTTATTGTCTGGCATTTCCGCTACCTTCTCTGGAAATTGACAAAAACGTCTTCTATGAACCGGCGTTCGGCTCTGCAGGCTAGCGTTCGCGTTGTCAGCGACGGCCTCCCCGGTAGCTGCGTTGTCGTCTCTCGCACTTGTCACGCTGTCTCCTGGTCCCCTTGTGTTCTTGGGAGGCGCCAGCCACTGATGCTTCCATTGCTGGCCTGGGACCCATGGAGAAGCACCAGGCCCTGGCAGTACCCCCATGTATGGGGCAAACCCTTGAACCCCAGGATGTGGGACTAGGCGGGAGATTAATTCAGAACGGGGGTGGTGGTGGTGGGAAACCAGCCAAAAGGGCCAGCATTCCCCCTGCGAGAGAGAAGAAGCGGCAGGCCAAAGGCGCGCCCCAGTGAAAACCAAGGACACAAAACAGGCCTCTTTATAGACACATGACCTGTATCCCTGAGGCCCTGCTCTTTACGGATTCATGCACTGGCATAAGTTCTAAATTGCTGCCAGTTTCACAACTGTTTTTAATTTAAAGGCCTCCAGGCCATGATATTCCAGGGCAAAGAGATTTTTTGTCAAGCAGAGCAGAAGAACGAGATCAGAGCGCCCCCACGGCTTGCGACAGCCGATTTCACCTCCTCTGCTTAGGAAATCATAATTAATTTCTCCCCATCTCCAAATGTACTTCCATTCGGAGATAAGCGAGCATGCTGGAAACTACTCAGAGAAGGCTCTGAAGGGCAGAGCAGTGAAGCGCAGCAGCTATAAACATAACTTCTTTTTCAAAAAAAAAAAATAAAACAGAAGGACATCTCAGAGTTTTCCAGAAGTTAAGACAGTTGCAGTCTGAGCTGTAACATCCACGATCTCTGGAGGCCAAAGGAAAGAGACGGGTGCAGTAACACCCCAGGACTGGAGTCCAAACAGACAGGGAAGGCCTGACAAATCCCTTTGCGGTGGTGGGCGGGGGAGCACAAGCAAGGCGGCTCACCTCACTTTACAGTAACCAAGTTGCGAAAGAATAGGAGAGCGAGCCAGGGCAATTATACAGACATTTTATTATCCACCGCTGCCTTTTGAAAGGCCAAGTATGAACTTCTAAAAGTTCTAGTTGGGAACTTCTTTACTTCCTCTTCCTCCCAGCTCCAAAGAAAAGGCCAGAAGAACCAGGGCCTTGCCCAGTGTGTCCTGTGCCTTCCTGATGTTTAGAAAAGGCCTCTCCCTGGAGGGACATCTAGGAGAAGACGCCCCCACTGGGTAGGCTGCATGCCTGAAGGGCTGATTCTTCCCGGGAATGAAGACGTTACCTGTCCCTCCAAGTGGCCACTGCCCTGTGTCAGGACACGCCACAAGGCAGCCTGATAAGCAGAACATCAGCTGGTTTCAGCCTCCATTTGTCCCCTCAGCCAGGCACACTTACCACACCAACAAAACCACCAAGCGTGCACGGAAGTCCTAACAGGAACAATGCCTCCAACACACTTGTGTGACGCATTGACCTTGTACAGCTGATTGCCTCCTTCCTCCCAACCATCAGAGCCTATTTTTCCCAGGACATTTTTGCCCAATTCCCTTTGAGTGATGACTGGATATTCACAGCCAAGGCACCAAAGGAAAGGAATGGAACTTGGGTTTGAAGGGCAAAATTTCACCCCAGCCCATTCGTCGTAGATAATGGAGCTGGTAGTGATGTGTGATGTTCAACAGCCTCATGCAGGCTTCCCCATCCATCAGGAAGAAACTTGTGCTGCCCACTTCAGAACAGAGGGGTTTGGAGTGTCAGTCTCATTCACACAGACAAAGCTGATATAAAGAGATGTACAGCTCTGAAAACAAAGCCACAACCTCGCTTTAAGCCCTCCTTGCACAAACTGCCCCTGACATTCCCAAAGAAGATCATCATATAAAGAAACAGAAAGGCACTGACCGCATGATGCACCTGGGAAGACCAGGATGGCAGAGCAGAGCTCGAGTTGCCCTGGCAACGCCAATGTTATCAACGCCCAAAAGGGTGGACAAGATGGGCTGGCAGAGGAAGCTTATTGGCAACAGTCACCACCTCTCAACCTCCTTGCAGGAGCTGGCTTCACACCCACTCATGTCTTCTATGTCCTCCCTTCAGCATCTGTGGCCTCAGGACCTCCACTGGCAGGCATGACCCAGAGACCAGGTGTTCTGGATCCTTTTAGTGAGTCTAGACCAGACTGGAGAGTAAAAGAAAAAAAAAAGAAAAAAATGAATGAAGTAAGAGGATCCCTGGTGAATGGATCTGAGTCCTGAATTTCTTCCCAACGTGGCTTTACATTTTCCCCACAAATATTTGGATCTGTGCATAGTAAGTCAGATTTCGTGGAGAAACTTGCTCTCTCTTTGACCCCTGGGTCCAAGAGTTGGCTGGAGACAGAAACGACTGGCCAAATCCTGGATGGATTCAGCTGGGCTCAGTCCCCAAAGGCTTTGTTCTTCAATCTGTTTATACGGTTTCCCGTAGGAGTCTGTAATTTTAATCAGTAAATATCTCCCTTGATTTATCACCTTCTATTGACATAGTGGTAATTCAAGCAGTGGAACTAAAGCTGGGCCTGCTGTGTGTTTTTTCCCCTCCTTGTGCCCGGCCCTTGTTTGATTTTTCTCCATCCTCTTAGGTAATTGGTCCGCCTCTGATACTCTCTGTATGACCGGCTGTGGTCAGGGGTCAGTGGGCTCCCCCTTCCAAACAGCAGAATACTGTAACCAATCACAATGCAACTCCATCTCAAGTTGGCGAAAACCAGAGCAGACAAACCACAGACTGATGGGACCCAGTGGATTTCGTTTTTAAAGTAGAAATCCAAGATGCTTATAAAGAACACTGTTATCCTCTCTAGCCCCAGAGACAGTGTGGAGACTTAAGCTGCTGATTTAGTATCTCTGAGTTGAACAGGGAGATCCTCCGTCCCAAACCTTTTGGACCTGCCAATTTCCACATTAACGGATTGATCCTCTGTAAACACCAGGTTAGAAAAGGCCTGGAACTCAGTTCTACTTTATATTAAGGCATTTATTTATTTAGTATTTATACTAGTAAATGGGTTTAAAAAATATGCTTTAGGCCCACTGTATCTTGATTTTAGCATCACATTTGATCTAAAATGATCTCTTTGTTGGCCAAGATAAAAAACGAGGCTTTGCTAGTCAGAGAGCTGGGTGAGGGTTCAAAGCTGACTTGATATGCACGAGGGTTCTGGGCTAAGGTGATCATACTCATGTCCGCAGGTGGATAGAACTAAAAGGAAAGGATTGATATTGGAGGACAGGGTCTAGATTCCCAAAAGATCTCAATGAACTGAAATGATGGGCTGAAACTTCAAAGGCTAAAATCAATAGAAAGTCCTGAACTTTGGTTTCCAAAATCAAATGACAAAGCACAAATGACAATCTGTTTAAGCATAAGTTTTTTGTGAAGCTGTGTGTTAGAAGTTTAGGGGTGGACAAATTCGGTAGATGCTAACTGTGTTAACGGTGGCTGCCAGATTACTAATGACATCTTAGGTTGTGTTGGTAGAAATATGGTTCTCTCCAATCGTCATCTCTCTAAACTTGACTTTCATTGAAGTTTTTCACCTTTTTATCCCCTATTAATAACTAGAACCATGCCTACTACTACAGAAGCTTATTTAAGTGTCATTTAGATGGATGGATGGATGAATAAACAGAGGCAAGGATGGATTACAAGGGAAGAAAGTGACCCACTGGTCAACACATGTCTAAAGTCCTATATTGTGTTCCATTTTGAATGCTGATTTTAAGGATGGACATGAATAAACTAGAATGGGTCAAGAGAAGAATGTCCAGATAGTGAATGAGAATCATCCCTAGGGGAAAAAGTTGAAGAAATTGGTACATTTAATCAGAAACAGGAGAAGGCAAAGAAGTCTTGGGCTTCTCTGGTGGCTTGGTGGTAAAGAATCCACCTGTTAGTGCAGGAGATGCCGGGTTCGATCCCTGGGTTGGGAAGATCCCCTGGAGAAGGAAATGGCTACACACTCCAGTATTCTTGACTGGGACAGAGGAGTCTGGTGGGCTACAGTCCATACTAAACAACAGCAACAAAGTGGTCTTGGCACTGGGAAAGAAGAGAGAAATGTCATCTAGATTTAGAATTGTGAGGGCAGGTGCACGTGAGAGGGATTAAAGCAATTTACATTTCTTTGGCAGCTATAGCTATAAGCACATGGTGGATTTTTGCAGATACCTACCTGTAGTTCAGCTCAGAACAAAGAGGAAATTTCCACCAGTCAGAGGGTCCCCTGGTGCCAGTAGAGAAGTAGCCTGACTCTACCAGTGGATCTTTCTCTTTCTGATTGTCATAAGCATCCCCCATCCAGAGCAGCTCCACCCCTCGGATGCCTCCACAACTAGTCGTCACTTCTTCTTTCTCACTGCTTTACTTCAATAGTGCTTTACATTAAATTTAGTTTACATGTCTGTCTCCTTCACTAAGTTACAAGTTCCTTGAGAACAAGGCCTTTGCCTTTCATATTCTTTATACATAGTAGACACTCAATCAACATTTATTTGTTGAGTTAAATACAACCTGGCTGCCCCTTTGATTCAAGTCTAATACCAAAAAAAATTGTTTGGTCTAGTCTGAGATCTGTGGAAACACAGAGGCTCTGGAATGGCAATATAGCTATGTTGGCAAGCCTCCAGAGTTCTGTATTTGGGGGAAGACTCATCTGTGAATCCATTCTTCCCATCTCTAAAGTAAGGATACTTGTATTTTGAGGTTTACAATGCTGTGTACATAATGTTTCATATTCTTTCAAATAGAGGTAACCTCTGAATTTAAAGTACCATTATAATGATGTATGTCACATTAAAGAAACATTTCTCCTTCCTCTTTACCACCAGCACTCTTTTTTTGCTCCCAAAGTTCCACTATGAAATCCTAGAAAATTCATTTTGGGACTTCCCTGGTGGTCCAGTGGTTAAGACTCTACACTTCCATGGCAGGAGGCACAGTTTCAGTCCATGGCTGAGGAACTAAGATCCTGCATGCCACATCACATGGCCATAAAAAGAAAAGAAATTTCATTTCAGTAAAATCATTTATCTGCTACCCATCCAAATATATATAAACTAGTGGAATCTCTTTTGCATATGAATGGGAGAGACCTTTATTTTCCCTCTTAAGGGAATTATTTGGGCTTTTCTTAATAACTCAAATCATGAAGTAGTTTAGTCTGGAGGATATACAGATTTCACCTTCAGATCACATTAATGGAACAGACTGTCTCAAATGTGCAGATGGACATGTTTCCAGAGTTAGTCACGCCAGTGGTGCAAATCCAGGTGGGGCCAAGAATGAAATGATGAAGATAGTTATCCTTAGGCTTATTCTGTTGGATGAGAAGAATCACTATGATGCAAGCTTTGTGCTATTTCTCATGATTACATCATTGCCTTCACAGTGCATTATACTGCAGGGTGGGGCTGGACCAGCACTTCAGTAAGACTTTTCTAGAAGCTCAGTTTTTATCAAGCTTATACTTCTATCATGTTGCCACCTTCTTTCCCAAAGGTGACAGCATTCTGGTGAATGGTAAAGTAAAAGGATTTTCAGAGAAGTAATTAGTAAAGTACACAAAGGCTAAAAGGGAAAAAAAAAAAGCCTATTAATCAATAAATAATAAAAAAAATTTCAGTCGAGGACATTTTCCTTCTTTGTGTTCTTGGCTATTAGAGAAAGCAAGATTCATGAAGACAGGTCAGGTGACCACGTCTTAGCTCTTATTTCTACATAATACAACATACAATCATGATGAGTGGTAAGAAAGATCAATCATCCAGTCCCATCACTTCATGGCAAATAGATGGGGAAACAATGGAAACAGTGAAAGACTTTGTTTTGGGGGGCTCCAAATCACTGCAGATGGTGACTGCAGCCATGAAATAAAAGACGCTTGCTCCTTGGAAGAAAAGTTATGACCAACCTAGACAACATATTAAAAAGCAGAGACATTACTTTACCAACAACGGACCATCTAGTCAAAGCTATGGTTTTTCCAGTAGTCATGTATGTATGTGAGAGTTGGACTATAAAGAAAGCTGAGTGCCAAAGAATCGATGCTTTTGAACTGTGGTGTTGGAGAAGACTCTTGAGAGTCCCTTGGACTGCAAGGAGATCAAACCAGTCAATCCTAAAGGAAACCAGTCCTGAATATTCCTTCGAAGGACTGATGCTGAAGCTGAAATTCCAATACTTTGGCCACCTGATGAAAAGAACTGACTCATTGGAAAAGAAACCCTGATGCTGGGAAAGATTGAAGGCAGGAGGAGAAGGGATGACAACAGAGGATGAGATGGTTGGTTGGCATCATTGACTTGATGGACATGAGTTTGAATAAACTCGAGGAGTTGGCGATGGACAGGAAAGCCTGGCATGCTGCAGTCCATGGGGTCGCAAAGAGTCAGACATGACTGAGCGACTCAACTGAACTGAGCTGAAAAAGGATAAAAAATGAGGACTATGGTTTCCTCCTATCTCTTCAGGCTTTCAGATAGGGCTCTCAGATACCTAATCTTGGGTGTTCATGGGATAATTGCATAGACATTGATCTCTTAATGGTAGATGATGAGTTGATTCATCCCCAAACCCTTCTAACTAGACAGGTGAAGAGTTATGAGTCACTGAACTCACTCTGCATATTCTACTATTTATCATTTACATATAAATGAAAATGTGAGCCTCTCACTGGAAAAACTGGCCCACAAGCAAGAGGAAAGAATGGAGTGATGATGGAGGGATGTGGTAGCCCCTGGAAAATTCAGAGAATTTCCATCACCAAGGGCCCAAGGTCAATACTAGTAAAAGGATGAGAGAATAAATAAATAGTTGTAGGAACTGGAGAGGAAAGTGTAGCCCAGTGGCACCCCACTCCAGTACTCTTGCCTGGAAAATCCCATGGACGGAGGAGCCTGGTGGGCTGCAGTCCATGGTGTCGCTAAGAGTCGGACAAGACTGAGTGACTTTACTTTCACTTTTCACTTTCATGCATTGGAGAAGGAAATGGCAACCCACTCCAGTGTTCTTGCCTGGAGAATCCCAGGGACGGGGAGCCTGGTAGGCTGCCATCTCTGGCGTTGCACAGAGTTGGATACGACTGAAGTGACTTAGCAGCAGTAGCAACAGCAGGAGACACAGTGGCTGGAAGGTGGCTGTGGTATTAGAAGACCGGTTCGGAGTTTGAATCATTCCTTTATATGAGACTGATTCAGCAAATGCTTCTTGTGCTAGTTCAGGATATACACAACTACCTGTGCCCACAAGTAAGCAAATAAGAAGTGATGACAAGTTGGAAAAAGTATATGAGGGAAATAAATAGGCTATTACAGGAGAATACTGAGATTGGGAATGAAAAGGATGGGGACCTATTTCGACAGACTATTTAGAAAAGATTTCTAAGGAATTACTGTTTAAACTCAAACTTGAAAGCTAAGAAAGAACCTACCTGACAAAGAGAAAAAGATGAATGGCAGATGTCTGTGAAGGCCTTGTGAAGCAGGGAAGCCCTTGGCAAATTCAAAGAATTAAATGGAATGGTACTTCCATTCATTGAGCCCCAATCATGGTCAGACCCTCGTTTAGGTGCTTTATGTGTTTAAAAAGCATTTACTCCTCCCAACCCGTTGAGTAAGCATTGTTGTTATTCCTAACGACAATGGGGCTAGTGTGTCTGGAATATGAAGGACCAAAGAAAGATGGCTCAGTATCAAGCTGGAGAAGTAGGCAGGGCCCAGCATGGTTGTCAGCAGAAAAACAAAATTAATCTGATTTGGGTTTTCTGATGCTACCTCTGGCTGCTCATTGATGAACAGACCAAAACAGGGTGAAAGAGGAAGTGGAGGGGCCATTTGGAAGGCTTTTGGATTCTAGGCGAGCATAGATGTGGTTGGGCAGGGAGGTCGTAGAGGAGATGGCAGGAAGTGGAGATTTGAGGCGAGTTTTGGCTGTGTTGAGATTTGAGAGGCAGCCCAACAGTAAGGACACAGAAAGAAAACACATGGACTCAAGCCTCATACCAGCTGCCCTCCACCATGACAGCGAGGGAAGGGAGAGAGGGTTGAGAAACAGATGCTTGGAAACTGGACGACATTCAGGCACCTAACCAGGATCCTACCTCGCCGTCAATCTAAGGCTTAAAATTATCCATTGCCTGCATGTTGTGGTTTGGCTGCCCTAGTTCCTCTCTTGTTTTTTTTTTTTTTGTTGTTGTTGTTTTGTCAAATGGACACACACATACACACACACCCTGGCACGCACCCTTCCTGATGCACTGAGCGCTGAGCAACAGTCAACAATAAGGCTTGTCTCCATGCAGGAGAGAGGATAGCTACCGAGAAAAAGAGGGGGAAAAAATGAAGACTGAAGTGTGAAGACAGCTCACCTGGGGAAACAGGTCCGGCTAACCTCCAGCCAATCATTAACTCTGCCCGAGGCCTTCAGGACACTCACACACTCGGGAATTTTAGGAGCCCGGAAACTCAGAGCAAAGTTTATTTTCAGAACATGGCCTGAAGAAGGAAGCAAAGGATAAACAGGGACCAAATGTTTTAATTATTTGAAATGGTTTCCACCCCAACACCATTCCACAAGTGTTAGAAAGGCTGGCCAGAATTTACAGAAGGGCCTTTCCCCCCAGCTTGCTGCCATCCAGGCTTGCACAGCCCCACAAACCCATTGGCATGACAGCCCCTCAGCAGGATGGGCCGGGTGTGCCCCTGGCTGCCTTGTGACTGTAGCCAACACCAGGCCTCAGAACCCAGTGAGTTTCCCGGGCAGCCATCTGGAACCATCCTTGCCTTCAGAACAGTAGCCACAGTTGGTTCTCCAGGGACCGCCTCTGAGTTTCCTGCGATACAGTTCTTCATCTGGGTTTTATAGAGAACAGGGTCTTGACCCTGGGATGGAAGAGAGCACAGCCTTGTTAGCAAACTATCCGGGGAAAACTTTAAGGAAAACGAATGTGGTGGAGGCGAGGGAAGTCGGGAAGGGCTGGAGGAGGACAGGCCCGGCACCCGGCACCAGGCCCCAAAAGACTCCCCGGGCGTGGCCTTCAGGCCAGCGAATCAAGTCCACATACCTCGCAGAGAGCCAGCGGAAAGGACAGACGTGTTGGGGAAAAATAACTGCTAATATGATAAAATGCCAAGTGGGTATGACAGGCCGCAGACCATCAGAGATCGCAGCAAACACAGCTCGGAAAAAGTACAAAAGTCCTTCAGCGTGAGGTAATGAGGCGCGTCTAATTATATTTAAGAAAGAAACAGCAAGAAATGCTTTCAAAGCCTTCCCCTCTTTCTTCCCTTCACGAACCAAGTCCAAATCCCAAACGGAGAGACACCGTAATTCAGAGAAAGTGAGGAATTTCCGAGAGCATCACGGGAAATAAGGTTGTGATTTTCCCAGAACTGAGAAAAACTATCACACCAGCCCTTCCCCGCCAGCTCCCTCTTCCCCTCCCCAAAAAAACTCCCATCAGGAAACGACAGGGGGAGGAAGAAAAAAAAAAAAAAAACAAAACACAGGCAGCCCCACCATGAGAAATCAAGGCAGTCGAAATGACATTTGACACCGCCAGGCCACAGCTGAAGAACAAGGGAAAAGTTTTAGGGTGACTGTCACTGACCCATAGTCTCTCACTCCTAACCTTGCTCTCCAACATATGTTTCTCATTTCCTTGCTTATAGCTGGTCCAAGCTAATGATATGTGTTTTGGCCGGGATCCCGTGCTTGGCATACAGCCGGGCTTGTTCTCATTGTCCGGGCTACTTACAGAAACCTCTTTCTCTGTCTCTTTCTCTCTCTCAAAAAACCGGCTTGAAAGAACAGTAAATATGCAAAACAGCCCCCGCACTCTATACAGCTACCATCTTGAACATGGCCCCCTCTACCCTAACACAACCCATCAATAAAGGCCTAAAGAGAACGTCCACGGGTGAGGGGTATGCTCAACACAAAAGCAGTGGAAATTCAAACAAATTGGCCCATTAGAGTCTCACACGGCTATAAATACAGCTCAGCTCCGGCTATTTTGAGGGACGATGGCATGGGAAAGTTCGGTCTGGAATCTTGAGTTTGTCAGAGGAGACGGGTCTCTCCCAAGACATGGGAAGAGGACGGAGCGCTCAGCCTGCCCCGAGGAAGAGGGGCATCGATTCTGGTCAGTTCCAGGGCAAGGCTAAAAGTGGACGAGGAGGCGCACCCAGGCCTGGCCCCTGTTCTCCAGGGCCGCTGGCCTTGCCGTTGGAGGCGTGGGCTCTGGTGTCACTCAGAGTGTCCATAACTTCTAAAAAGGCTGAACGTGCCCTTTTGCTCCCTGGAGGTCAATGGACCATTGCACTCTTCCTGGAGGACTGGGCAGGCTGGTGGGGAGGGGTGGGAACAAGAGTGACCCAGAGAGTCTGGGCAGGCCCCAGCCTGCAACCAGCATCTCTGGCTAACCCAGAAGGAAATCCCGAGAAGCCCACTTTTTGCCAGATAGACCCCAAAGTATGATGCCTGTTACGTGCATATTTTAAAACCAGGGCACAGTCGTGTGAATTTTAGGAGATGAGGACTTAGCAAAATAAGTAGGCAGACAATGCATATGCAAATGTCAAGAACTGCTTCACATTTCCCCTCAGGGTGTGTCAACAGAAGGCAATTAACTGCTAACAGTTAGGGATGAGCTAACACGGAACACACATCTCCTTCTGTATTGTGTTCCTGCAGACTTGACTTCCGGAAGAACACAGACCACCCCATGCAGTGTCACTGCTGGATCTGTTTGACCTAGGTTCATGGGCCCCATATCAATTCCTCTTCAGAAAGCATGCCTGGGACCTCTTTGGATTTACTCATTCAACTAATAAGTTTGAGCACCTACATTATACCTAGCACCTGCCATGGCCTGGAGTCACACAGACACAGACCTGCCTGCCTGGAGTTTCGATTCCAGGGGTGCATTTAATCTGCTTTTGACTCTAGAATTTTCTGGAGCGCACATCCCATTTTGCCCAGAACAGCCCACTTGATAGCTGTTGTCCTGGTATAGATATTAATAGCATTTCTTTTAGCGCTCCAAAGTGTCCCGGTTTGGATGATGAATTCCACAGTTACTCCATCTAGAGTTCCTCTCTCTGAAGTGCCTTTTGGGGTCTGAAACTTAATCCACAGAGAGAAACGTGCAAAAATATAGCGTCCTCTATTTTAAAGGCTCTTTGGAACTTGCAAAAGTTAAGAGAGGGTTTCCAAATTATCAAGAAAATGGCTTTAGCCGATTAAATTTTAATTAGTTCAAGAACAGGCTCTGCGGCATCCTGGGCTTGAGTCTTTGCCACATGCTGTAGTCAGTTCTTTCGTGGCAGACCTTGTCTGCTCTGCATTTTCCATGATGCTTCTGAAGCCTCAAATGACTGCCCTCTTCCACCCTGCAGCACAGGACAGCCAGAGTCCACGAGGGCACTTGTCCCCATACAGCCAGGAGGGAAAGAGCCGATTCAGTTGCCATGACAACACCCTTTCCTGAAAACCTCTGAGTGACACTTCCTGGGGAGACAGGAAGTAAGGACAGGAAGACACCAAGGTCACTCTCTTCCCATGTCCAGCTTTCCCCACCTCCCAGACTTGTCTGATAGTTGACCTTTTCTAGCTCAGCCTTTCTTCTTCAGTTGCCATCAGCTTTTGTCATGGGAGTAAAAGCAACCAACTGCTTCTGTCCCCTTCTTCACAGACAGCTAGTGAAACTCCCAAATAGTTCAGTAATATTCCACATGGAAGTCGCGAGGGAGGGAAAGATGCTTCAAAAATTAGGTGGCTGATCCCAAAGTGGGGGGAAAAAAAACAAAACACTGAATTGACTGCTTGCACTTTTGTAATCAATGTTATAAATTATGACAATAATAATTCAACAAATGTTATTGAACACTTACTGTGGGCCAAGCAATGTACTAGAGCTTGAGTGTAGAGTATTGAATGGAATGGATAAGGTCTCTATTTTCTCGGAGCTTACTTACAGTGTGCCAAGGAGATGGACACCAAAGGGAAAATCCCACAATAAATCCACACCTGCAGATTGTGGTGAGTACCACAAAGGGAAAGTGCAGAGTGTGAGAGAAAGTATAAGGAGAACTAATTTCTATTTGGGTGAGTCAGGGAAAGTTCCTCTAATAAAGTAACTTTAATCTAAGACCCAAAATATGAGTAAGAAGTAAACAAAGTTCATTTATGTATAGTCCATGAGTCTCTACCATACTGGGCATCACCTTACTGCTTTACTAAAATATTTCGCTTTGAGACTAGAAGAGTTTTGCAGTTATGATATTCAAACCTGCATGTTGATAACCTGCATCAAAAATAATGCAAGGGGTAAAATGCCTCACTTCTGGGTCGTTAGCTGTGTGACGTTCCTAGTGCAGAACTGTCTACAGAAATGATAAAGTACTCAGAGCATGGCTTTTACATGTCTAGAACTATTTTAGCAAATATAGGGTCTCTCATATCTAAATCCCCAGCAACTAGCATGATTCAAACTATTATCACCAGATAGTAGTTGTGTGCATTAAGTGCTCAATATACATTGAATGAATAAAGGAATCAGTGAACCGTTGACTTTTATAAAAAGTCTTCTATGGATCAGGCCCTGTGACAGGTAATTTCACAAATACCCTCAAATTTCAACGCCATAACATTATTGTACCCATCTCAAGGCTGGGATTCTATGTGCTTAGACTAAACTAGAGTTCTAAAAATAAGTATAAAATATAACCCTAAGGATATCTGGAGAAGCAGATAGAAGAGAAAATGCACTTCCAAGAGTATTTTGAAATAGCAATCGAAGGTTGAAGCCAATGAACTGAAAAGGTACAAAGAGCCACAGAAGTGGGATGAGAAAGCCTTTAGAGGGAGAAGAAGTGTGAGGCAAGATGGATGGGCAGCATGGCTAAAACCTGAAGCTCCTGAACATTTTGTAGATAAGCATGATGTAATTGGAGTCTGTCGTCCTTGGGACATGTGTTGAATACACCCCTAAAAGTCTAGGGGTGGGAGAGTTGGGTTTAGAGAGAATGGAGATAGAATTTGGGCTCAGTGGAACATTTAAGTGCAGAGGAGCTTCAGAAACTATCATGTTAAAAGACTGGCATTTATGGAGCAGGTGGTAGGTAATATGGCCATGTTCTTAAACAAAGGAAATGAGAGGAAATATGAAGTCAGAAGGAGCTCCAAATCTCACTGGCTTAAGAAAGAACATTGGATAAAGAAGGAAACCAAGCAGAATGACTTTATATTTTAAGAGGCTCCTCTAGTCTGAAAGAGGCAAGTCTTACTGTGAATGATTTAGACAAAAGAAAGTTTCAACAGAGGTAGTTTATTTCATCCATGATGACAGTGGGAAACAGTCATTTTAGGGTCGGAAATCTCTACATTTTAAAACCACTCACGTTAAACTGGGAATGATGTGAAAGAGAAATGTCTGAAAAGGTTCAAGGGGGGTCAGAAAAAACCCGAAGGCAAAAATAATTGCCCCTTGTAGGGAGCTGTGATGTTCCAGAGGATTTTCTGCAGAAACGGGCATGGGTTTAAACCTGCTGCTCTTCTGTTGAATTCCTGCAGTTCCCTGAGATGAGGACAAGTTCCATAATTGTTGTAGCTTTATTGTTTTTCTTCTACAAACCTATTTGTGAAAGTGCCATAAAATTGTCTTACCCAACGCTCTCAGTTTCAGGAAATATAATACACAGTAGATCAGGAGAAATTATTCTTTTTCCCCCCTATTCCGCAGCCTCTTGGCACAAGTTCAGCATTGAAATGGTTAAAATATCAGCACATTTCACTGGTCTTGGGTTACTCATAAACATTCAGCAAAGCAATTTCACTCAATCGCACATATTAACTGCTTAAGTTCTTCTCTCTGAGGATGTGGACTGTTATTTTATGCCAAAAGTCCTGTAATTAAGTTTGACATAAGCGCATGGATTAAATATGTGGTTGTGGAGGGGGGGTGCGGGTGGAGACGCGGAATGGAAGGTTTTCTGTCCTCGCCTTTCTACCATATGGAGACTGTAACCAAATAATGTGCAAAAATTTTTAAGAGAATTTCCAATCTTATTACTCAGAGTTGTTTATCAGGTAATTCATAAGGCCAGTACAGTTACAAAACCAGTTTTTCTTTCCCCCCATTTAGCAATAAGAACAACAACAAAACACTCCCCTCACAGCAGCCATGGACCCTCATAGTAGAGTCTTTATAAGGCAAAGAACAGAAGCTCTACTAGAAATTCTTGCAATGGGCAGGTGACTTTGGCTATAGTTTGGAGCTAATTTATCAAACTGGTCTAATCCAGGGTTATATTTTAAATGCTAAAACCATGATGAGGGTGCTGTGCACTGCAGTCACATTGCACAGTGATACTGTACATCAGTTACATCGAGGCAGGCAACACTGGAGGCACTTTGTTCGAAAGGGACTTTGATCGTGTCAGATTTTCCTTATCTGAAGGGTCCTCAGGTGACTCTGAAAAGGCCTGAATCACATAAGCAGCGTAATAACAAATTTACTTTCAACTTCTGGCCACATACATGAAGGTTTCTTGTGGTTTCAGAGAGGAATGCTCTTGTTCCTCCCTTCCTAAAAACAGCTGAAAATAGCTTTTTCAAATGTTTGAGAGAGAAAACATCCTCCTTGCATTTCCCCCAAATCGGAGGGCGCACACAGGAGATTAACCCTAAAAGGGAGATTGGGCGTCAGGCCACCTGCCAGCTTCCCTCCTGGTGAATCTGCTCCAGAGGTCTTGCCCAGTTCCAGATCTTTCTCTTCATTGGTTTAACTGAGTTGGTTGCTTTCTTGGTGGCTTCATCTGCTATAAACTTCTTTAAAATATAAAGAAATGTTCTTT
The DNA here is from genome assembly GCA_006408695.1 of Aepyceros melampus. Taxonomy (NCBI): domain Eukaryota; kingdom Metazoa; phylum Chordata; class Mammalia; order Artiodactyla; family Bovidae; genus Aepyceros; species Aepyceros melampus. The sequence goes on from SJXQ01005267.1 coordinate 87,999, forward strand.
CAAATCATCGCCTGTCTCGAATTCTTTATCCTATTGCTCTGAAAAATGTCACTGCAGCCATCTCAGCTGCCTTCTGATTCGTCTCCGTTTCTCTGAACTCAGCTCAGAATCTTTTCCTTTTAGAGGCCTACAGTCAAGGCTGCTCATAACATTGGGAACCCTGTAAATCTCCATGTTGCACTGACTTCTGGAGTGGGTTTCTGACCATTTTAGCACGTCCATTTTTATTTTATAACAAGTAGCTCACACTGAGTGCAGTGTTGAGATAAAGCCTTGATATTTGCTGCACAAGAGTGAGAATAATCTACTTAGACTCAATACAACCCTCTGTATTCCCCATAATTTGGGGCAATATCTACCTCATCATTCAAAAGCCCATCCCAAGCCCTTCAGGAATACTCCTGTTTCTTAGTTTATCTTTCTTGTTTTATAACTTTTATTTCTGCTCATTAAATTACATAAGCCTGTTACTAGGCCCACAGCCTTAATGTCTTCCAGGCATTCTGCATCGTACTCTACTTTATTTTCCCCAATCTGGGACAAAATATAATTACCTTCGACTCTACTATCCGTGTTGTTGTTGGGAATTGTCTTGTTCTCTTAAAGGCTTTCACTTTTTCTTTGATATCTTATGTAGTCCTTTCTATTCCAAACCTTACTCTCTAAAGGATTCAGTTCATAAGATTTTCCCAAGAGAGGTAATGAAAGGCAAAGCCCCACCCGAGAGGTGGGCTCTTACTTTGATCATGAGGAGCAGGGAGGAAAAAACTCTCATGGTTGGCCACTCACTGAGTCCAGTCCAGTGACTTGAAATTAACGGGACCGATCCAGGTCACTCAGAGGGTTGGGCACTTTCAGCTTTCTAACCATGTCTGGTTGCTTTTGTCATGGACCCACATCCGTCATTTTATCCTGTCAGTGTCCAAGTCCTCCATAACAGCTCCAGAAAGAAACAAAAGCCAGTCACTTTAGACTAGGCACCAGGCTGGGTTGCACGTAGCTGATTTCAGTGGGGCCAAGTGTGGTATATTAAGAATGCAATGGTTCCAGCGTAGTTGTGTAATCCCTCTTGGAGGCCTGTTGAAACCTTTTCTGCACTTGAGCCTTTTCTCAGCTTGGTTCCTGAATAAGAGTTTATCCCCTCATTCCCTCGGAGATGCTGTCACATTTTGTCACCAGGCTTAGGTCATTCCAAAAATGCATGGTCCATGCATTTTCCCCAAGCTTCTTGTCTTCCCTCCGACATACTTGCAAGCCTGAGATTTTGTTAGGAACTTTTGAGGCCTGTGCTCACAGATTTCTAAATCTGACCATGACCACATTGAAACGAGTGGTCATTTTCCCTGCAGTTTGTGCAGAGCAGTTTTTGGTTTGTCTTCTGGACTATGATTCAAAATTACATACCCCTGGTCTTCTTGGTAGGCTTCCCAGGTGGTGCTAGTAGTAAAGAACCCATTTCCCAAGGCAGGAGACTCAAGAGACATGGGTTTCCTCCCTGGGTTGGAAAGATCTCCTGAAGGAGGGCATGGCAACCCACTCCAGTATTCTTGCCTGAAGTATCTCATGGACAGAGGAGCCTGGTGAGCTATAGTCCATAGGGTCGCAAAGACTCAGACATGACTGAAGTACTTAGCACACACATGGATGTTGGTGAATGGGGGTGTGTAATAGTGCAGTGAATAAGATTGTAAGCTCTGAAGCCTGACACTTGGGTTCAAATCTCAGCTCTGACATTTATTAGCTGTCTAACCTCAAGCATGTTAACTTAACCCTCATGACTCATTTGCCTTATCTGTATAATAGAGAATAATAGTACCTCCGTCTTGGGGTCATTGTGAGGATTAAACACATCAAGAGTTAATGAGAGTGCTTGGTGCATGGCAAACCTTCAATAAGTGTTGGCCACAGTCCAGATATTCTGAGGAATCTCAACTACTCCTTAGCTGTTTTTGGTTTGAGATGAACAGGTCCTTCAAAGATCTAAGATGCTCAAGCTCTTAAACGGATGAGGGTTGAGCACATCCCTGTTGCACTTTACTTGGCAACATTCAAGCACAACCTTACATCAAAACTGATAGTCAGCATGTGACTCAACCTCTCATAGCCTAGTGTTATTTAAGGACAAGGAGACTAAGGGAATGGAAAAGTTGGTGTGAAAATAATCATAGGACTTCATTTCAAAATGCTTATTGTTTCCTCTGCTGCCCATGGATAGCAACTGCAGAGTTCTTAGGCGGACTCGCTGTAAAAGCCAGAAACTCACTAGGGTCTCAGGGTGGGCTACCAGAGTCTGAAACCCCCAGCAAGACTTTCAGCCAGCCTCTTAACCTTCACTGCCAAACTGGGATGATTCACCACCATGCCTGTCTCACAAGACTATTACAAGCAAGCCTCCTGTCTGCAATGCAGGAGACACAGGTTCGATCTCTGGGTTGGGAAGATCCCCTGGAGAAGGAAATGGCAGCCCACTCCAGTATTCTTGCCTGGAAAATCCCATGGACGGTGGAGCCTGGTAGGCTACTGTCCATGGGGTCGCAAAGAGTCGGACACGACTGAGCAACTTCACTTCAAGAGAGTATAAACATATGGAAATATAATCATTGTTATTATGAAATACGTAGCCTCTACTAAATTATCTTGAAATCAATATAATACTTTTAAGATTAATTTATTTCTTCATATTTATACAGGATATTGCTAAGTACCCTTGGAGTACTCCATCTCTCCCATCTCATTATCCAAATTCCACCCTTTCTTAAAGTCCAAATTAAGCCTCACTTCCTCTGAAAAACCATCCCTGCACATACACACAAACACAACATTAAACTTTCACCCCTTTGAACTATTAGCTCACTTACTACTATTGTTTTCAAAGCAACTACTGTTGCTTTGGCATTTAATCATCAATTCAAGAAGCTAGCACACCTTTTTTGTATTGGTTCAGATAGTAAATATCTTAGGCTTTGTGGGCCATACTGTCTGCTATTGTAGCCCAGCAGCACCTGAGACAATTTGTAAATGAATGGGAATAGTGTTGTGTACTGATAAAACTTTATTTATAGAACAAGTAAGGCCCAGAGACTATAATTTGATATTTCTAATCAATAGCCTGGCTTTATTGTTGAAAGTCTTTATTTGTGCTCTTTTTATCAATTACTCAATTAGATTGTCAGGACCTCAAAGACAAGAATCTTTGTTAGATGTTTGTAATGCCCTGTTCCCCACTTCTCTGAGCCTAGTACCTGGTTCAGTACATATATGTTAGATTAGACTGTCGCATGGGATATTTTTATGAACAGATGAACTTAGGAAACCAAGCCAGGCTGAACGCCCTGAAGTCAGGAAAAAGAGATGTGTAGTCCTAACAGAATGAGATATGGCCATCTGCACGTCAAACACACAAACGTGGAAGAACGTTGCCCACTGATCACTGTCAAATCCTGAGGGAAAACCTATGGAAAACACCTGAGGACCACATGTTCCTGAAATCTGAGTTCTGTGCATGAGTAATGCCATAGAAGGCCAGGAACATGGGGAGTCTGCGTCTTTGCTAAGGACACAGTTATAACTGAACTCACAGACATTCTTTAGAAGCAATTCTTCTTCTTGAATTTAGAATAACTTCACTTTCATTTCCCATTTAGATTCATCTGAAAGTAAATATTTTTATTGTAGAAATCTGACACTCCAGGAGCTAGTACAATAGTAGCTTAGAGCATCAGGGCTTGGAGTGATACCTAACGCAAATCTAGGAGCCTTTGAGTATGTCACTTAACCTCTTTAAGCTTCAATGTTTCTGTCTATGAAATGGGAATTTTGTGAGGATTAAATGAGTCCAGGTATATGAAGAACTTAGTATAGGGCTCAGGACAGAGTAAATGTCCAGTAATTATTAGCATCTATGATAGCAGCAGTAGCAGCAAAGTCACAGAGTAAAAGGTAGTTCTTTAAACATATGACCCAGGAATTCCACTCCAAAGCATATACCCAAGAGGAATGAAAACTTATGTCCACATAGAAGCTTGCACACAAATGTTCATAGCAGCATTATTGACAGTAGCCAAAGAGTTGAAACAAACCCACTACCAAGCCACTGTTGAATGGAGATGGTCTATCCACTCAATGGAATATTATTCAGCCACAAAAAGCAACAAAATACTTAAACATGTTCCAACATGGATGAAAAACATTATGCTAAATGAAAGAAGTGAGTCACAAAGGCCACATATTGTATGGGATGAAGTATCTAGAACCATCAGACTTGTAGAGACAGAGAGTAGATCAGTGGTTGCCAGGAGCTGGGGTGGAAGAGGAGGGGCCATGCACAGGGTAGGGGAGGATGAGGAGTGACTGCTAATGGCAATGAAACTTTTGGGGGGATGATGAAAATGTCCTGAAAAGGCAACTTTGTACAACTCTGTGAAATACTAAGACCACTTTAAAAGAGTCAATTTTATGGTAAAAATTATATCTCAATAAAACTGTATATTTTTTAAAGGCATTTCCTTTAAAAAAGTGAATTAACTTATCTGCTCTAATTAAAAAATAATCTGTAGTATATACCTCCTTTGCCCTTGATATGAGCTAGAAGTTTATGGTTTAGGCATGCCATTTAAAAAAAATGTGTTATGGACACATATATTTTAATAGCATATTAGTTATCAACGTTCATACATCCATAGTGTTTAAGTAACTTACCAAGGACATATATACATAATGTTCATTTATAAACTCTAGTTAGTTATAAGAATTACTCACAGTCAAGAGCTGTGTGTGAAGGGTCTGCTGTATGCTGGCACATTACCTAGGACATAGGGACGTAGGAGAAGTAAAGTCCTAGAGTCATGAAGCTCAGAGTTCATATATATGCAGTTTTTTTGCACAGCACACCAACCATGATGATTTGGTCATGCTCCAGGTTTTCTGTAGTTTAAGAACAATTAAATCTTATTGTCATAAGAACAATAGGATTTTTCCCCAGTGTAAATCATATTATCATCTTATCGTGCCTTTCCAAACTCTTCTCTCCAGGGCACACCACTCCCATCCCCAGCTGAAAATATCAGTTCTGGATTCTAGAAATTTCCATAAGTTCAGGATCCCTACGTTTTACATAAAGAAAACATGCACATATGTACAGCCACCAGGCGATGTATATATATATAGATTGCGTTTTCTCCCTACAGAACTTGCAGTAAAAGGAGTCTCGAATTTTTATAAACATAACAATCCCCTGGGGAGGCTTGTTCACCATGCAGATTCCTGGGCCTCAGTCCAAAGAGGCAAATTCAGTAGGTCTGAAAGGAGCCCAGGAGACAGAGTGTTTAACAAGACCCGGAAGTCACTCGGTGCAAGAATACAGGAGCCACACTTGGAGAAATACTGCTCTCTAAGATGAGAAACCAGTGCGGTGCTGGCTGTATATTGAGCTCCAGCTTTCAAAGTGGCACTGTCTAGGCACTTCAGAGACACGTAGACATGTAGTATTTCCCACAAGGAGCTCATAATCAAGTCTGGAAAACTTGGAAGACACAGCATGATAACTCCCTGTATGCCCTGGATCATCAATAACCAATGAGTGACTGAGACCCAAAGGGCAGGAAGGACTCAGAAGAGCCAAACCACTCTGTGAACCCAGGTGGTAAAGAACTCCAAGAAGGAGACAGATCCCTCAGCCTAACCTTAAAAGGTAACAGTGACTATAAAGAAGACAATTTAAGGATCTGGAACAGATAGTGAGGGAGATTTGTCTCAGAGCAGACGGCTGTAGTGTGTTTTCATGTGGAACAAAAAGATGCCCCCGCTTGGTATAATTTTCTACTTAATTCTGCTGAAAGGATCGGAAGGATAAAGGTCAATGCTGGGCTTATCCTCTACTTGTCTGAAAGTGAGTGTTTGAAGCACTGTGAAAGAAATTCATAAATAGAAATTGCTGATGAAAAAGTCTTAAGGAGAGAGAGAGAAGAAGAGAAGGAAGAAAAGGAATAAGAAAGGAAGGGAAGAATGGAGGAAATAAGAAAGGAGGAAGGAAAGAGAAAGCTACCTTTGTTGGCATATCCCATTTCACTGCTGTGCATTGGCAGAACACTGCCAGTCATATAAAGACCCTAAACTATTTGGTTGTCATCACTTGTCTTGTAAACTAGCCTCCTCTCTGCTGAACTTCTGCGTGAGTCAGATTTCTGCTTCTGCGGAGGTGCTCAGCGCTGTATGTCCAGGATACCGCCAGAGAGCAGATGCCTGAGTTCCCATCTCAGTGGTAAGTGCTCGGACTGCAGGCCCAGCTTTGGAAAGGCCGAAGACGCTGACCAGACACGCCCCGTTCTTAGGACATAATTAATGTGCTATTTTTTTTTCATCAACAAAGATTACTAAAATACTGCATGATTTCCTTCAAAAAGTGTGACCCTCCCTTTCCTGTCTCATTTTTCTTTTCCTGGATCTGAACGTGGTTTCCACTGGCCTCATGAAAACAGTTATTTCTGTTCATTTTCCTCAACTGATCTCTTAGTCCCTTAATCTCAAGGAGTTCAGAAATGCTGAAGAAAAATATTAGCAGAGATTTAGGGGCTGCTTCTCTCTCCTCTAAAACACTTCTCCTCGTGAGGCCGGTGGCTTCTTTATCCAACAACAAACCTCATGCTGTTATGAAAAGCCAACTCACTAAATAATGCCATAGGAATCTTAATGACTAGGGTCATTTGGCCAACAACATTACACAGTTTTTTCCTCTCAGATTCAAGCATTTAAAATTATAAATATCCCATCCAATTCAAATTTAATTACCACTGCTAAAACTTTAAGAACTTTCTCCTTTTCAATTATGTAAAATTGGAAATAATGAACTACTACCGCTGAAAAAAGTGGTAAATTGACTCCTTTCTTAAGGGAGAGCAGGAAAGTAGTATAATTGTTATCTCTTCCTGATACAATTTCTATTGTCAACTGGCCATTTCTTTACTGAACTTCTCTAAATCACGTAAGTCAATTTCTCCATATTTATTATCAAGCAAGAATGAAGTTAACCTGTGATGAGTCCTGATATCTAATTTGGCCATAGGGGCCATCCTTCGCAGAACAAAAATCTGTATCTGAGAGCTCAAGTGATGCAAGCTTTGATGGCAGAGGACATTTTAGATAGGAATTGGCATGGGAAATACAGGACTTAACTGCTGCCATTAACCCAAACTTCTGCACCCTCTGTTGGGCAAGGAAAGAGAACAGGGTTGCAGCACCTTAAGGGGCTTCTATTTTCATGCATTGGAGAAGGAAATGGCAACCCACTCCAGTGTTCTTTCCTGAAGAATCCCAGGAACAGGGGAGCCTGGAGGGCTGCCGTCTATAGAGTCACACAAAGTCGGACATGACTGAAGCGACTTAGCAGCAGCAGCAGCAGCAAAGGGTCTCTTTCATAACTTGCTCTCCTTCCTGTGAAAAGTTAGGCTTCAGAGTCAGGTACATCTAGCTATGCTTTAGAACAGAGCTGCTGGGAAGGCAAAACCACCAGCAAAGGCTTCCTTCAAGAGAGTCCTACCTACTGGGGAGATAATGGCTTGAAATAATGATGGATTCATTATTGAATGGTAGCAGTTCTCTGAAAATCTGTTTCAGTATGCTTTGCAATATAGTCCATTGTCTCTAATGATCATTTTTGAAAAAGAAAAAACAGTCTTCTTTTAGTACCCCAAATCACTTCTTTTTTTCGTATTATTTTTATTGAAGTATAGTTGATTTACTACACTTTAGTTTCAGGTGTACAAAAAGTGATTTAGATATCCATATATGTACATATATTCCTTCCCATTATAGGTTATTATAAGATATTGAATATAGTTTCCTGTGTTCTCAATAGGTCCTTGTTGTTTATCTATTTTATATATAGTGGTTTGCATGTGATAATCCCAACTTCTAGTTTATCTCTCCCAATTCTTTTCCATTTGATAACCATTTTTGGTTTCCATGTCTGTGAGTCTGTTTATGTTTTGTAAATAAGTTCATTTGTGTCATTATTTTTTAGATTCCACATGTAAGTGATATCATGATATTTATCTTTCGCTGTTTGACTTAATGTAATAATCTCTGTGTCCATCCATATTGCTGTAATGGCATTATATCATTCCTTTTTATGGCTGAGTAATAGTGTCTTGTATATATGTTCCACATTTTCTTTATCCATTTGTTTGTTGGGAGACAGGTTGTTTCTGTCTTGACTATTGTAAATAGTGCTGCTATGAACACTGGGGTGCATGTATCTTTTTGAATTCAAATTTTTGTCTATTCTGGATATATTCTCAGGAGTGAGATTGCTGGATCCTATAGTAACTTGATTTTTAGTTTTTTTTAAGGCATTCCTATACTATTCTCACTAAATGGTGACGATACCAATTTATGCAATGCAAATCAGTGCAGCCAAATCACTTCTTTAAATGGGACCTACTCACTTACCTATCAGTTCAGGTCAGTTCAGTTCAGTTACTCAGTTGTGTCCGACTCTTTGCAACCCCATGAACCACAGCATGCCAGGCCTCCCTGTCCATCACTAACTCCTGGAGTTCACCCAAACCCATGTCCATCGAGTTGGTGATGCCATCCAACCATCTCATCCTCTGTCGTCCCCTTCTCCTCCTGCCCTCAATCTTTCCCAGCATCAAGGTCTTTTCCAATGAGTCAGCTCTTCCCATCAGGTGACCAAAGTATTAGAGTTTCAGCTTCAAGATCAGTCCTTCCATTGAACACCCAGGACTGATCTCCTTTAGGATGGACTGGTTGGATCCCCTTGCATCCAAGGGACTCTCAAGAGTCTTCTCCAACACCACAGTTCAAAAACATCAATTCTTCGGCGCTCAGCTTTCTTCACAGTCCAACTCTCACATCCATACATGACCACTGGAAAAACCATAGCCTTGACTAGATGGACCTTTGTTGGCAAAATAATGTCTCTGCTTTTTAATATGCTGTCTAGGTTGGTCATAGCTTTCCTTTCAAGGAGTAAGCATCTTTTAATTTCATGGCTGCTATCACCATCTGCAGTGATTTGGAGCCCAGAAAAATAGTCAGCCACTGTTTCCACTGTTCCCTATCTGTTTGCCATAAAGTGATGGGACTGGATGCCATGATCTTCATTTTCTGAATGTTGAGCTTTAAGCCAACTTTTCCACTCTCCTCTTTCACTTTCAACAAGAGGCTTTTTAGCTCCTCACTTTCTGCCATAAGGGTAGTGTCATCTGCATATCTGAGATTATTGATATTTCTCCCAGCAATCTTGATGCCAGCTTGTGCTTCTTCCAGCCCAGCGTTTCTCATGATGTACTCTGCATAGAAGTTAAATAAGCAGGGTGACAATATACAGCCTTGACGGACTCCTTTTCCTATTTGGAACCAGTCCTTTGTTCCATGTCCAGTTCTAACTGTTGCTTCCTGACCTGAATACAGGTTTCTCAAGAGGACCTACCTATCAAGTAGTTCTTATAATGAACCTAACTTTTGCATTACCAGTACAGAAAATTAAAAATAAATATTTGAACATGTGTTTGGGGCTTCCCAGGTAGCTCAGTAGTAAAGAACCCGCCTGCCAGTACAGGAAACACCAGATATGTGGATTTGATCCCTGGGACAGGAAGCTCCCCTGGAGGAGGGCAGGGCAAACCCCCTCCAGTATTCTTGCTGGAGAATCCCATGGACAGAGAAGTCTGGTGGGCTACAGTCCATAGGGTCACAAAGGGCCGGACATGACTGAAGTGACTTAGCATGCACACATGCATGTGTATGTGTTATAATTCGTATGATGGTATAATGACATGTATTGAAATATGTGTGTATCACTGCACCCATTTGAAATGGGCGGCATCTTGTCACCACCAGCAGTTGTGTTTCCATGGAAGATCTAGAGATTAGGGTGGGAACTTTGTTTCCACTCAGCTTCCTCTTTGGAAACCAGAGTTTTTGTGTTTAGGAGATGCTCCCATTTTCATGTAAGAATAACATTTTTTGTACTGACCATTAAAATCTAGAGCCTCATGGATTATTTACCCTTAAGTGTGTGCTGTTTCGGCTTTGGAGCACATGGAACTGTTTTATGTGCTACCTGGAAAAAAAATCTTTATACTAGAATTCTATTCATCCTTCACTTCCACAAGCTTACCTTTTAGTTTTGTTTTCTTTAATGGCCTTCACTACACATTTCTCCCCCATTCTTCACCTCTCTTTAGTCTTACAAGGTTTTTTGAAGGTTGAACATTTTGTAACTGACCTACAGCTTTTCCCCAGAACATATTTCTGTTGACCAAAAATCTCAAATTACTATGGTAACTATCAAGAGACCCGAAAAAATGTATTTGCTTTTTCTGTACTCAACCTACGGCAGAGTCACCACAAATGGCCCCAGAAATTACATAAGAATTACATCCAGGACTTCGAAAGGAGCCACCAACCCCCATGTCATTCATTTCTTTCCATTTTAGTGTGTGTTGGGGGAGATCGCATGGCAGTCCTTGGAGGAGAATAAAATCATCTGTGCAGATTCTTCTTGTTATCTCACAGACAGGGAGAGACTGTCCAGTCGCTGTGTGTGCCTGGTCAGTGGTACAAGAGCGAGAAGAGGAAGTGCTGAAAAACGGAACAGGAAACAGATGGGAGATGTGATCTCTTAAAACTCCCCAAATTCTGAAAAACCTCAGACAAGCCTGGTTGCTTGAAGATTAGGACAAAAGTGAGGTCTGCACATTTACCAAAGAGAGGCCAGCAAAGCCAGCACAGCAGGGAGCCATGTCACGTGGATACCGCATCCGAGTTTCCACAGTGCGGCCAGCGGCACCAGAAGGAAGTGGAAAGTTGGACCATTTCTGAGTTAATTTGGCCAGAAAGGTGGGGAGCAGACTCATACTTTTGCAATGACCTCTTCAACTCTAACGGCACATCGAGGTCTGAAATCTCTGCAATCATGTGATTGGGTATTAAGTATACTTCTTTCTTTACTAAAAATCGGGAGATAATTTACTAGGAATGAAATCTATAAGGATGGCCAGAGGGAAAGGACTCAGTCTTCTACATCTGAGGCCTTTAGGGCTCGTGTAAGGGGGGCTCACGTATGGGAAAGGAAGAAGAAGGGTATGGAATCAGTGGGTGGGGGTCATTTTCAGTGACCCCCCCCCCCAAAAGACAGAACTATCAAAGACTCTAAATGGTTTCATTAACATTCATCCCAAGGTTCAGTGACTTGTCTAAAAATGATTCCTATGCCCAAGTTCAGAGCTCTGGGAGAAATGGATGCTGATTGTTTTCCCAGGTAGGAATCCAGACTTCATTTGTTCTTTTTTTCTTTTTTTTTTTTCTGATGGTTTGGTAAGTGGGGCGCAGGAGGAGGGGAACAAATGCTCCCTAACCACCAGAAAGCCGAACCTGCTTCTTGAAGAGATGCTGAAATCTGACAATCCAGCTGACGTCCTCCTCACAAAGCCCCATAGCAATGCCATCCAAAAACCCCAGACACCCCTCCCCTTGCAGGCAACTGCATTTCACTTGTGGCCTTGCACAGCCTGCGGTCAGGAAAGAGCCTTTGAACACATCTCCAAAATAGCGGTGATTAGAGGGTCTTTGATTACTCAGCTCAGCTGGTTCTTCCTTCTCTGTGTTTCCTTGTTCCCCTCTCTCAGCCCCCTTCACTGCACCCAGTAGCTCAGGCAGGTTTGGTTTGGTTTGGTGTTTTTAATGCAACCAATTTTCCCCCCCTCTCTTTTCATTTTCCTATAGCATCCTAAACCTTAAGATGCGGTTAACACTAATCCTGATTTATTTAGGGTTTATCTGCATTGTTAATTCTAATCATGAAAAAAGTACTCCAGGCCTTGGTTGTATACAAAGTTTAGGTGTTTATTAAAAAAGACCAGCGATCCTTAGGAAACATATTTTTTTTTTAGCTATCTTTTAAATCCAAACAACTTTCTTTTCTAGACTGAAAATATTCCTTGAAATGGGTCCCCTCCTTCACAGTTTCATTTATTATTATTTTTCCCCCAGTTGGTATCCTTTGAAGCTGCTTCCTGGTTTAATCTGGACTTAATATGGATTTAAACATTTACAATGGAAAATAATTTGGGTTAAAAAAATAATCTCCCTTGATAAAGCTCGAAAACCCCCACAACTGTCACCATCTCTGACAGCCAGGAATGGAATGAGATTCTTAAATATGCATATTGAAGAAAAGGAGAAGCAAGACCAACAATGTGTGTTATATTTTATATTTGTCAGCTGTTATGACTGACTGCAGTTGAGTGATATTCAGGGTCTTGACTTGTTGTTTGAATGAATTCATCATCACTCACAACATATGAACAGTTATATGGTGCCCAGGATGTACTAAAAATATCTCCACTTGGCGTAAGAGAGGGTTGTCTTCTCAGAGGCAGCAACCTGTATCCATCACTCATGGAAAGGCTGCTCACTAATTAACTCCAGTCCCTTCCTACCCATCCTTCCCATGTTTGCATTCTTCAGCCTATTAACTGGTATAACACTAGATATAGAAAGTTCACGTCGCTTTGGGTAGCCACCACCACCACCCCTCAGCCCTAGCAAGACCAGTGTTATCAAGGGAGTTCTTCCTGGATTTGACTCAAGGCACACATGAAGATCGGAGAAGGCAATGGCAACCCACTCCAGAACTCTTGCCTGGAAAATCCCATGGACGGAGGAGCCTGGTGGGCTGCAGTCCATGGGGTCACTGAGGGTCGGACATGACTGAGCGACTTTACTTTCACTTTTCACTTTCATTGGAGAAGGCAATGGCAACCCACTCCAGTGTTCTTGCCTGGAGAATCCCAGAGATGAGGGAGCCTGGTGGGCTGCTGTCTTTGGGGTCGCACAGAGTCGGAACGACTGAAGTGACTTAGCAGCAACACATGAAGATTAGAGTATTTTCATGGGAATTTAAAGGAATTAAGATTAGACCTCCAAGTCTACTTTGTGAGACCTCAGCACTTAAGGCATGTTTTGATTTCTTGCGAAATGAAGCTCAGCTGAATCCAAGAAGCACTCCCCTACCAGGGATGGAAAATAGCACAGCATGGTTGCCATCACTTTCCATTCCTATACCCAGGGCAGACATCACTAATCGATCACAGCACCCTTTGCCACTGAGCCAGGGGGGAGCCTCTGTATCTTTTACAACACAGAGCCACCTGCAGTGGATCCAATTTAGGACACATATTGAAAGCCAGTTGTCGCTCCTGCTAGGCCCTAAAACTCTTGGCTGATCTCCTGGCTTTTAGCATTCCTCTTCAGCCTACCTTGTACATTGCTGCCGTCTCCTATTTCTGTTCTTGATTATACGGGGACATGGTATGGGGAACAATTCCAGAAAGAGGGAGTTTAACCTCTATGGCTTCCAAAATCACTAGTACTAATGAGGCATATTGGAAACCTTTGCTCAGGAGGAGCCACCCCACTCCTGTTCCTGAACCCCAGAAAGTCTGTCTCTTATGAACTTCCTTCAGCACCCCTCAGTCACTTGGGCCAGGATAGAAGGTGGCTGGGGTCATCTTCTAGGACTCAGCTACTCAGAACCAATTATACCAGAGTCAGGTATAATTCAGGTATACCTTCATCCAGTTCTTCAAGACCTTCTTCCAATGTGCCTCTGAGCACTTCACCAGCTTCATTCCTCTTAAGGCCACATATGATGTTTCTTTCTCATTCAGAAAGCTTTCCAGCCTTCACACACCCTCTGTTCCTTGCTAAAATATCTGCTCCAGTTAACTGACTCTATGTCCTTCACCATTTTTTGCTGTATACTTCATTCAAATAACATTGACCTCTTTCCAAAGTACTATAAATTAATTATAGAAATTTTAGAAAATATAGATATATCAAAAAGTAGAAAATCAAGTTGACTTATTCATTAGGATATATAGATACCATACTGATGTATATACTTCTCTTTATATGAAATACTTCTTTTTATTGTAAAAAAAATTATATACTTAAAGTGAGTGAATTTTATAATATCTTATATAGAAATTTACCTTAATAAGCTGATCATATATCTATATATTATACATAGAAAAAAGCATATATACTGTGCATCTGAACTTTACATGTATTTAAAAAATATTTTTAAATATATATATTTTTAAGTCTTTATTGAATTTGTTACAATATCGCTCCTGTTTTCTGTTTCCGTTTTTGGCCACGAGGCATGTGGGATCTTAGTTCCCTGACCAGGGATTGAACTGGCACCCCCTGCATTGAAGAGTGAAGTCTTACCCATTGAACCGCCAGGGAAGTCCCTAAATATTTTTAAATATATTAAATATTTCAAAAATATATTTCACATTTAATGTACTCTCTTGAAAAATCTGTAAACATTGTTATCTGTAAATGTTTAGATCCTAAAACATGCAACTGAATAACCTTAGGTGATATATATACATTTCCAGTATTCCAAAGATATCTCAATATGTTTGCCCATTCTTTTTAAAATTTTGCAACAGCTTTATTAAGATGTAATTTACATACCAAGCAATTCACTCAAAGTATACATTTTAATTGGTCAGAGTGTATTCACAAGTTGTGCAACCATCATCACATTCAATTTTAAAACACCTTCATCACCCCAAGGAGAGCCCCCACAGCCACCAGCAGTCATTGGCACTCCCATTTTTCTCCAGACCCCCTCAGCCCTTGTCGACCACTAATCTACTTTCTATCACTATGAATTTTCATATTGTGGACATTTCATAAAAATGAAATCATTCAATATGTGATTTTATGACCGGCTTCTTTCACTTAGCATGTTTGCATGTTTTCAAGATTCATCTAGGCTTGGTAGCATTCCCTCACTCCTTTTTCTTTTTTAACATTTTTTTTTTAAGTTATTTGACTGTGCCTGGGCCTTGGTTGCAGCACACGGGATCTCAACTTCGTTGCAGCACGAGGGACCTGTAGTTACGGCCAGTGAACTCTCAGTTGTGGCACGCGGAATCTGGTTCGCTGACCAGGCATCAAACCTGGGCCCCCTGCATTAGAAGCATCGAGTCTTAGCCACTGGACCACCAGGGAAGATACTCCATTATTCCTGTTTATTGCTAAATAATATTTTATACTATTTACCCATTTTTTAATTTGAAAAAATAGTTCTGCTTTTGGTTTAGTGATGTTAATTTTAGCACTTTACTGAGTTGAATGGCCCTACATCTCTCATCTATGCACCCTTTATTCATTCCAGTGATGATTTTTGGTAGGATTCTACTGAACTTATCAAAAAATCCAGTTCAGTTCAGTTCTGCAGATATAAAATGCTGGGGATACAGAGATAACTAAACACAAGCTTTGTCATTCAGGAGTTTGCAATCTATTTACATCAAATCTTGTGAGCAAACCATGTCCATTAGTCTTTCTGATATCTTTAGCTTTTAATAATATTTTGATTTATATTAATTGGATGTAAGCATACTAATGTTTTTTTCAAGTTGTGTTCTTATGTTTACACCCTCGCTATTCTGTAAGCTATCCCAACATAGAATCTATGCTCCTTTATTTTCTATTATAATATTAATGACTCTATTATATTAATATTAGCAGCTACCATTTACTATATATTTAATATGATCTACAAAACAGTTCTGTGAAGTAGTCATTGTTATTTCCATTTGCTACTGGAGAAATTGAGGTTCAGAGTGATCAGGCCACTTGCAGAAGGTCATTCTCATGGTAAGGGTGGTCTCTGGACCATGCTACCCCCAGTTGCATGGAGGACACTCTAAGCAGCCAATAGGTGATCTACTGGTAGTGTCTACCTACCACTCTAGCAGGCAGCTCTGCACCTCGGTCTGGGCATCCTGAACTAGTCTCTGGGCATAAAAGCTAAAGTCAGAGTCTCAAATCTTCATCCTGTGGTATCCGTTAGCTGTGTTCATTCCATTATTTCCTTCACAGTGATAGAAACCTACCTGCCACCCCACCCTGCCAAAGAGCTCCCTCTGCTTGGTACTGAAATCAGTGGATGTCGTCTCTGGAATTCATCATTTTTGAATCAAAAATTTGATACACCTAACGATAACAAATTAGGAAGCTCTCAACACCCAAGATGTGCCGTTTCACAAAGTAACATGGCAAAGGGCAGGATTTGAGAACTCAGGTCTTCCGTTTTGGGTCTCCAGAACTGTCTGATTGCCTTCCTAAGACACACTTGGCTGTATGGTGCTGTCATCTTCAACAAGACGGCAAGTTACCTCCGTGAATCTACATATCACAATGAAAGTGCTTGATAAATATTAAATAATAATTATTGTTTCCTTCACATTTGCTGACAGGATGAAATCCCCATAAAGAGCCTTTAAGGTCTAATTACTTGGTAGGCATTGAAACCAAACTGATAGTTGAAAAATTAATTGTGGCGCCTTCGGAGATGGAGGAGTAGGAAGTTGTTTTGAGTGGTGGTGTCACTTTGAAACTCCGTTTAAAATGTGGAGCAATAAACACCAATGCGAGCTGCCAAAAGAGACAGGGCAGGAGGGGACTAGGTGTGCAGCTGGCATTTACTGGCTTCAGCACACAATACGTGTTGAGTGAGTGACCAACTAACTAATTAACAGGATATGTTGCTAGGGATATTTAGAACAATACATAGATGGACTCTGTGGTACACATGAAGGCCCCCAACAGTTGCAATAATACATAACATTAATATGTAATAATCAACATAGCTACAAGCCAGGCCCTATTTCAAGTGCTTTACATTACATCTGGAGAAGGAAATGGCCACCCACTCCAGTATTCTTGCCTGGAAAATCCCATGAACAGAGGAGCCTGGCAGGCTACAGTCCATGAGGTCACAAAAAGTTGGACATGACTGAGTGACTTCACTTTCATATTACATCATTTAATCCTGACAACAAATTGTGAGGCCAATATCCTCATTTTTAAAATGAGAAAGTAGAGGCTCAGAGAAGTTAACTGACTTCCCAACATCACATGGTTAGTTAATTTTTTTTTTTACTATGCCATTCTCTAATCTCTCAGGAGATCACTGAGTTTTCAGGAACTTTCAAAAGATATCCAGGGATTTTTCCAGTCTGTAGTCTGCAAAGTGGTTCATGGAACCATGAAAGTTGCTTCAGAAGTTCCACCAACGGTACTGTGTTTATTAAATAGGGTTGAGTTTAACTCAATGAAGAAATATTTGCTGCTTGAACCTGCTTTGCATGTTGGATTTCCATATGGCATTTTGTTTTCAAACAAAAGAGAGAAAGAGTGTTCCTTTGTCACAGGTTTGGGGCTGGTCAATGTTTTCTGTAATGGGTCAAATGGCAAATACTTTAGGCTTTGCAGGCCACACCATCTCTATTACAACAACTCCGTTCTACTACTGTGCAGAAACAGTCATGGACAATATGTAAATGAATGAGCATGGTCTTGTTCCAATAAAGCTTTATTTATAAAAGTAGGGAGTGGGCCATAGTTTGCTAACTTCTGGTCTAGGTCATCCTCCTACGGTCAAGTGGACCTAAAGTTTCCAAATACTGGTTGTCTTGCGTACTCACAAAGAGAAGGTATGTAGTTCTAGACCCCTATATTTATTAATGCCTGTTATCAGAAAGCCCAGGCCACAGTTTAAGGGAAAGGAATCTAACATGTACTAAATGCAAACTTTGTGTCAGGTACCCTGCTAATGGTTCAACAGCTGAATTAATCCTCCTCATAACTGTGAAGGGTAGAGAGTAGGATTCCCCTCAACAAAAAAAGAAAACTGGGACTTGCAGAGGTGAAAATAGTAATGAGAGTCCAGCCAGAGCCTCACTGTGTGCAATTATACCATGCTGACCTGGCTGGAAGCCACATGGCTTGTCTTGTCGTATAATAGACTGGAAGGTTATCGATAAGTCACTCTCAGATGATTCTTTTCTAGGAAAAACCCTTCAAGTTCACTTTATAAGCTTACTTTTCTCCCCACAGAATGTGTCACCATCTCTATTAAATGAGAGATTAAAGATGAGTGCTACCATATCTGTATGAGTTTCCTCAAGGCATTACACAAGAGGAGAGTAACCTTGCCACTTCAATAAGCTGTTCTCCCATTTATGCTTTCTAGTTTTTTATTGTCTATCTTAGCAGGCAGCAGTGAGACTTGTATTACCTGGTAATCCTCCATGATCCATATGTATTTTATAAAGATCATATTTTAATCTCTAAACTTTGTTCTCTGCCTCCTGAACTTGTCTCTCTTGAATTCATACTATTCTGGAAAATTTTGGAACTCTAAGTCTCAGTAACTCCCTTTCATCACATATTTAATGGGACTGCTAACTTGGTTATCTGGCACCACTAGATAAATCTAATGTCTTCCTCCTGCATAGATAGGATAGGTTGAAACTTTGAGGCTGAGATGTTGATACTTGCAACACTGAATCTCTTTGGAACATGCATTTGTTGGCTTTCTTCACATTCACCAAAATGCCTTGGAAGAGAAGGACCTCCTACATCTATTGGCAATTCATTCTGCACTGGTTTCCTCTCAGGAACCAGTTAGCCCCATTCAACCAGCAGTGGGTGGGTGGTGCTTTCCCAGAAGTCAGTGACAGCATCACCTTTCCTGGCTCTTGATTCTGAAAAATCCCATGTCCCCGAGCCACCGCAGCCCCCCTGCACAACACAACTTCTTGTGAAACAGAAGAGAAGTCCATCACATGTAGAAAACTCAGCCATCAATAAGCAGCCCTGTACGCCTTTCAGTTGGGGACCAACCACAGAACAGGCTGTCCTTCAACAATCAAACAGTCTTTAGCTGTGATCAGCTGCTTCCATCACCTCTGAAACTGGCAGATTTCCAATAAAGCCAATAGCACCCCCTCCCCCAGGGTAAGGTCATCAGCAGGAGGCAGGCATTGTCGTTCAGCCCAGCAATTTGACAACAGTGTTAGCTTACACTCTATTAGCCAGCAGCTACACCCTGACCCCTGACCCTGACATTGGCCTCAGACGGCCCTCTCCTGAGGTAGACTCTGATCTTTGAGGTGGCCCGCCCTGCTGGTTAGTATGAAAGGAGGCCCATCAAGACCAAGCAGGGCTCCTTGCTCAGCCCTGTTCCCCACAGGAGGCTGAAGGCTTGCAGTACAGAAACAAGCCAGAGTTGAACCCAAGATGGCAAAGGTGAAAGTTCAGAAACATATCCATCAGCAGCCTGTCACCAAAGGACACTGTGAGAACCATGGGAGCTTTCAGCATAGGGCTAGCCGTTGTCTCCAGACAGTCCCGCTCCTTAATGGAAAAGACATATCAAAATATGGCTTACAAAATACAAAATAATGGACTGAGATGTACATTATATGAGGGTGTTAGATTGCAATGTACTTTACAGTGGGGGAATTAGATTGAAGTGTTATGCCGAGTAGTTAGGTTGAAATATGGATTATCCTAGGAATGTTAGCTTGAGATGTGCTTTATAACACAGTTGTTAAATGAAGACATGCTCTTCAGCGCAGGCATTAGTCTGAGATGTGCATTATAGCAGAATTGTTAGGGGGAGATGTGGATTCCACTTGGGGAGGGGAATAAGAGCAAGAAAAAAACACCTTGTATTGAATAGTACTCAAGGTTACAGAGAGTCTTACGAATTACATGGATTTCAGAGGTTTGAAAGCAGGGGGAATAAGAGCATGGCAAATATGTATGCCATGTATGTATAAACTATGCATATAGAATGTTCTTCCCTTCTCCTTTCTGCCCAGCCAAACAATCTGCCACTTTCCCCACTTTTCCTGTTAGGGACTTAAAGGCCTTCCCCCGCCCCCCCATCAATAAAAACATTAGCTCACTAAACAGCCTGATGGCTTTTCCTTCCCTGGCTTAACCCTTCGGGAGCTGGGGTTTCCTTTGGATTTGTAAAGATATTGATCCCAGATAATGTTTGCCTCTCTAACTCTCTCTTCCCTCGATTTGATGGATAGGTTCAGGGCGGCATCTCGGCAGCCAGCTCACCGCAGCTACCCAGGGAAAGGGGAGTGGAAAGCCAGGCGAGCGTCCTATAGTTAACACCCTCGGAAGGCCTTCCCGGGATAGGCAGGCAGTTACGCGGTGGCTGGGGAGAGATGCAGGCGCCGCAGTCGCTTTCAATCAGCGCGGGATTTCACTTTCGATTTTCCTCATTCTTGTCCTGACCCTTCTACCAAAATTTCTTTGGTTCAACTTTTAGACCGTTGTATCATTTCTGATTAATATCAGATGCTCTCTTGAGGCTAGAAGCCCTGAGTCGCCTTTGTAAAGTCTCCTTTTCCAGTGAAAGAAGGTGATTTTCTCCAGCTTGGTCAGCGTGGAATGAACACAGGTAGCTGGGTCGTTTGCTGGTGGCCCAGGTGGGAACAACGTTGATAAACCCTCCCCTTAAATGCAAATTGTACCCAAGAAAAATAAGTGGGAAAGGATGGGCTCATCCTCTCTCTCGTTTCCCACTTGACCTGTAAAGGTCCACCGAGTGTCTCCCCAACTGTGTTTTTGTTCTTTCTTCTCTCCCTCAGCTCCGAAAATATAATTTACAGCCTCTAGAAGTCTAGCCGAGCGTGATTGGAGGGTGTCCAGCCTTGCCAGAATCAGAGAGGTGAGTTCCAGCCTTCTTGTTTCTCAATGAAAGAAAATGTTATACCAGGTGAGTTAACGCAATCAAAAGGCTAACCCGCCAGACAAGGACACCAAACAAAACCAAACAGTTCAAAGGAAATAAAAGTGTTACTAGACACCTCTGCATTGTGCCCTGAGGTTCCGGGAAAGAGGCAAGCGGGCAATTCTGAGTGTGTTTTGTCAGGCCCTGTTTGTCTAGATAGAAAAATGGGTCTGAGCTTACTATGGGCGGGACACAGGAATGTGACAGAAATATGCTGCCCAGGTAGGAAGGCAGTTCCATCTCCCCAGTATGTCTTTGCCAATTTTTCTCTCTTTGTCAGCCTTCCTCCTCCTGGTCTCTCGAGCATTTCCTGGCTAAGCACTCCTTGACTCCATTCTGGTGTGTTCTTTTTTGTGGTGTCCATCGCTGCCTCATTTTCTGACATCACATTTCCCTAAAAATAGGCTTTGAGAGCTATTTCTAGCCCCTGTCAAGGGATCTGTCCAGCCAGACTCCCACGGGAGGTAGCAATGAGTTTAAAACCAATCCTGGGGAAGAAAGAAAGAAAGAGAGAGAGAGAGTCGGCTTAGTCTCAGACTCCGTTTTAAAACAAATCTTCTGTTGGGTCAAGTGAGATATTTGGGGCCCCTCCCTATGCATTATGGTTCTCTGGAACACCATCTAAAATCCCACCCTGAAGAAGAGACCGTGGAGTATCACAGCAGGATCGTGGTAGCCTGGTGGTTGGAAGCAGCTTTGGAATCTGCGCTCCTCTATCACTGAATTGTTTTGTGAATTTGGCCAAAGCACTGGGCTATTCTAAGCCTCAGTTTCTCCATTCATAAAATGGGTTTAATGGTAGCATTGACCTCCAGGTTATTATGCCGCCCAAATGGCCTAATGCATACGATGCTTAGTCTGATGCCTGCCACAGGGTAATCACTCAACAGATGGAGGTTGTCAATTTTACAATTTTAGCACCATGCCAACAACTCGCCCATTTACCATTGGGCTCCCATGGTATCAACTTATCACATAACCACACCCACCCTCATGCGCATTAACACATCTGGTTTTAGACACACACACACACACACACTGCATCTCTTAGCCTTGGTCCTTTTCAACCAACACTGCTGTTTATGAGGATTTTTTCTGTACAGGGAGAGGGACATCCTGGCCAATGAGGGCAGAGACAGATTAGAAGGGCCTTCGTGATGGAATATAACCCCCTTCTTACTCACTGGGAACCAGCCATGATTGTATGTCAAAGGTAACGGTTCATCTCCACCATGGGGATTGGCATTCAGTTCCCAAATAGGGCCTAATGTGATCCGACAGGCCTGATTTCTCTAGATATATATTAAAACAACATGCCCAGTGCTGATGGCTTCAAGGTCCTGACCCTTAACAAGGGCTTATGACGTAAGGCAACCTGCCCAGGAGAGCCAGCGGGGCAGGAGGCCAGAGGGACAAGTCGTCGGCTAATGAAGTGGTCAGCATTGAGTTTCTGTCACTCAGCTGGTTAACAGGAAACTGAGAGGGAAGTAGAAGAAAATGGGAACATTTAAGAAACAAAGGAAAAGACCACATTTCAGCTAAGGCTCCAAAGGTGAACTGTTGCTGTCAAGGCAGGGGGGATGAAAAACCCAGCCCGTCGGAGGCCTTCCTTGTGGACTTGTTTAGTGTAACCTGACAAACACAGACTGGTTGAGAGAGGATGTGGAACAGGCTAACTTTATAGATCTTCCCTTGTAGTTCAGTCAATAAAGAATTTGCCTGCAATGCAGGAGACCCAAGCTCAATTCCTGGCTGGGAAAGGTCCCCTGGAGAAGGAAATGGCAACCCACTCCAGTATTCTTGCCTGGAGAATCCCATGGACAGAGTAGCCTGGCAGGTTATAGTCCATGGGGTTGCAAGAGTTGGACACGACTTAGTGAGTAAACCACCACCAACAACCCTATAGAAATCCCAAGTCAGAATGAAAATGCCGCTGCTGCTGTTGCTAAGTCGCTTCAGTCATGTCCCCCTCTGTGTGATCCCATAGACGGCAGCCCACCAGGCTCCCCCGTCCCTGGGATTCTCTAGGTAAGAACACTGGAGTGGGTTGCCATTGCCTTCTCCAATGCATGAAAGTGAGCAGGTACTAAATCAGACTGTTCTTTGGCTCAAGTTGGTTTCAGGCATGGCAAGGAAAAGTGATCAAGAGCACCGGCTTGAGAATAGATTCCAGACTGGTTGTCTCTGGACTCCAAGCAGACTGCCCTCTGGGGTTCAGCTTTAGTATCTGGTACCCACCTCAAAGGGAGGTTGGTGGAATTAGATGAGAAAGTTCATGCAGTGGGCTTCATGTGCAAATCATCCCTATTCATTCATTCAGTTGGGCACAGATTGTCACGCAGATGTCAGCAGTTGTTACTGTTATTCCACATGCTCTTATAGCCTTAGAGAGAAAGTGTGGAGTTTTAAAAAATGGATAGTAAGTCATCTGTTGTACAGAAGAGGACAGTTCCGTCAGTTTCAGTGACAACTCCTGATGCATCCAATTGGGGGAGCACTTTTGAACTACGCATCTGGTCAACAAGCTTTGATTAAAAATACTGCCTGCTGTGTGTTGTGCTAGGTCTTGGGATGGAGCTGTACTGAATCAGAATCATTCTTTTTAAAATATATATCCATTCATTCATTCATTCGGCTGCACTGGGTCTTCGCGGCAGCACTCGGAATCTTTGATCTTCATTGTGGCATGCAGGATCTTTGCTTGTGGCATGTGGGATCTAGTTCCCTGACCAGGGATTGAACCTGAGCCTTCTGTATTGTGGGTGTGGAGTCCTAACTACTGGACCACCAGGAAGTCCCCAGGATTATTCTCTTTTTTAAGTTACTTATTTAATTATGTATTGATTTTTGGCCATGCTGGGTTTTCGTTGCTTTCGTGTGAGCTTTCTCTATTGGTAGCGAGTGAGGGCTACTCTTCACTGCGGTGCACAGGCCTCTCATTGTGGTGGCTGCTCTTGTTGCGGAGCCCAGGCTCTAGGCACACAGCTTCAGTAGTTACAGCACATGGGCTCAGTAGTCGCAGCTCTTGGGCTCTGCGGCTCGGGCCCGGTAGCTGTGGGGCACAGGCTTAGTCGCTCTGCGGAATGTGGGATCTTCTCAGACCAGGGAACGAACCCTTGTCCCCTGCACTGGCAAGTGGGTTCTTACCCACCGCACCGCCAAAGAAGTCCTCCCAGAATCATTCTTGACTTTGTTCTTCAGTCTCGCTGGGAAGACAGAAATATCAAGACCTATAACATAAGTGGTAGTCATTATAAGAATATGGCAAGGAGTGGGGACAGCCAGCTCTTCTAGAGAAGGTCAGAGAGAAGTCAAGAGTTGAGGACATTCATATCTATCACTTGATCATCCAAAGGATGACTTGAGACAGGTAAGACTGATGTAGCTGCCCCTCTTCGTCGTATGTATAAAAAGGTTGAGAAGAGAAGTTAACCCTTGCCTCTTTTGCAGCAGCTCATGGTGCACGAGACTGTTGTCCCAGTCTCCAGACTTTCAGAAGGAAACCTTCTCAGCAGCATCAGAATGAATTGGGATCACTGATAGCCTTACAAGGTCCAAAAATATTTCTCCTAAATGGCACTCTCATCAGAGATAATCCAGTTCTTGGACATTTCAAGGCACATAAAGGGCAGAAGTTTTCCATTCCATTTCCTGAGTTATTAAAAAGATTCTTTCAAAGCTTTTCCCTGTCATTTCTAAAAGTGAAGGTCTATGGGTTAGGGAAAGAAGCACTGAATGGAGAGATGGAGAACGAGGATGCTGGTCCCAGCAGTGCTGCTGTTTCCCTCCAGTCCCAGAGCCACATGTCCATCAGGTCCGCAGATTAAGAGTTCATATTCCCTGCCCTCTGCTGCCTTGCTCAGGTCATCTGAGGATAAACTGAAAGCGCTGATCTGAGGAAACACCTTGAATGTTTAGTAAGGAGCATAAAGTTCCAATGAAAATGATCAGATTAGACCTTAGCAGCCTGGGAATAAGGAATTGGAACATCATGGGGGCAATCAGCATCCTGTTCCCATCATGGCCCAGCAAAGCCCCTTTATCCAGATTCCGTTCCTTGGGACTTTTTTGCATTTGACAACACTAGCAGAGCAGCAGAGACGCTCATATGCCATTAACCAAGGCTGATCTTTCAAATGTATACCTAACATTAAGCTCTTTTCTGATTATAAAGAAAATATATAATCTCTTTTCAAAGTGATTGGTCAAAGCAGACAGAAAATTAGCATTACCCAAATTCTACCACCCAGAATAAACACTGCTAACCTGGCTGGCGTCTTATCAAATGCTTAGTCTGTAGACATATACTTGTATGCGTCTTTTCTTTTATATCAGTGGTATCATAGCTACTTGTTGTCCAAAGCCATGTACCACGCCAGTGAATTACAGATCTGCATGTTTCTTTTCAATGACTATGTTGCGTTCCAGTGTTGGATGTACTGTCAGTTATTTAACAAATTTTCTATGGATGGGTAGTTATGGTTTTTCAGCAATAGTCTAAGTGAACATCCTTGTGCTTGGTGAATCTTTCCAGTTATCTGTTTGGCATAAATTCCCACACGGTGGAATTTCTGGGAAAGCTGTCAACCCAACATTAAGAAAGAATTCACGTGGAGCGTTGGGGTAATAAAAGGGCAATGGCCAGCCAAGCTGAAGAGTCCCATCAATCCTAGTGGCCTGTGATGCTGGCAGGAGCCCTTCTCCATTCATCTCTGGGGACGTGGGTACGAGGGAAGGTGAATTCTCACATCCCCAAGGTTAAGCATCTTGCCAGGAGAGTCTAGAGCGAGATGCTTGTTTTCTGTCACTTCACACCCCCCTTGCCTTTCACCCTGGCCTTTGGATCCTCTCTACCACACTTTTATGCCCTGACACTCTTTCAGCCAGTGGGTCCCATTTTCCCTTGACGGGGTTTCCTTCCTGCCTTTTCCCATATGGGGCCCTGATGAACTCCTTTGAGTAAAAGTAGGCACGGAGACCAGCCAAGCAGTGAGTGGAATTGAGTGATTACATTGCAACGTTTTAATTTGCCTTTGGACAAATTCTCATAAGCTTTCCCGAGAAAATCTCCCATTAGACATAGTCATTTAATTTAAGAACAGTTGGGAGAAGAAGATGAGCTAAGATGACAGATGGAGGAATGCAGATGTGTGTGTCTTAGAAGGACTCGGAAGCACTCTGAGGATTTGGCATTCAGTGCAGCTCAGTGTCAGCCTCTACTGCTTGTGTCCACGGACTTGAGAAATTTGCAAGAAATCATTAAAATACAGTGATTTTTCTCAGATGACAAGCAGATTTTTTTTTCTTGTCTACAAAATCATAGCAAGGTCAGTTAAAGAACTGGATAGCCCCTGCACACACCCAAAGTCTACCAAATGCAAAAAATAAAAATTTGAGTAGCCTTGGAGAAAAGCAAAAAAAGACTACTGTTAGGGAGAAATTTCCTTTGGTCACATTGCCACAAAGATCTTTTTTTTTTTTTTAATTCCATGCTTACCCTGGTTTCTTCGAACAGATTTTCTGAACATCCTAATTTGGTGTTCACATAATTCAATGTCTATTATTGTTTTAGGTCCACAGTTATTATTTTAATTATAATTTAAAGCTGCCTAATATACCCTGAGGTTACCGGGCACCTAAAAGAAATAAATAAAAACAACGTGCCATTTTTAAAATCAGCATGTTTATTTGGAAGTCCCACGAGCTGCTCAACTAAAATATCATAAAACCTTCAAATAAACTAAATCAGAAACAAAATAAAATATCCAGTCTTAATCTCCTTAGAAGGCATGCCAGAGAAGGTTGCAGCTAGCTGAGTGCTGGCATGAGAACTCTCAGAATGACTTTATTACTGAGTTTGGGAACCCTAGTGTATGTCTTTTTTTAAGTTATATAAGTGCTTTTTCAAATTTTTATTATTTGCTTATTTGGCTGCACTGGGTCTTGGTTGCAGTACATGGGATCTTCCATTTTCGTTGTTGCAAGCTGTATCTTTAGTTGTAACATGTTGGATCTAGTTCCCTGGCCAGGGATCAAACCTGGGCTCCCTTCATTGGAAGCATGGAGTCTTAGCCACTGGACCACGAGGGAAGTCCCCTCAGTGTATGTCTTGATGCCTGCAGTCCATATTGCAGTCTTCAAAGTCCTAGTCCTTGGTGTATAATCCTTAGGCAATGAGGAGTTAGTTGGTCTAGCAATGAATCTGGTGAGGGAAAGAACAGGGCATGCCAGAGGGGTAGAAACACCCATCCACCATGTGGAGGACTACTCTATCCACATGGTCCATCCACATGGTGTTGGATGGCTTACTCCA
Source organism: Aepyceros melampus (assembly GCA_006408695.1). Classification (NCBI taxonomy): domain Eukaryota; kingdom Metazoa; phylum Chordata; class Mammalia; order Artiodactyla; family Bovidae; genus Aepyceros; species Aepyceros melampus. The sequence goes on from SJXQ01005267.1 coordinate 114,962, forward strand.
GTGGAGGTGTCAATAAAGCAGATGCAGGTCTCATTAACTCTGATATTTTAAATGTGGAATTGCTGAAATATCTAAGTCTAGTGATTTTACATTTGGAAGGCTAAAGACATTCCAAAACAGTTCTATAATGTTCCTACATGTGAATTTTCATAACAGAAAACAGTAAAATCATTTTCAAACCATTTACTGCTCATATTCTGCATGTAATCAGAGCGTTATGGTTTGTTAAGCAACAGAATTATCTAGTGGGCAGGAGGTTTATGCTGTTCTAAGACCTTCAAGCTACACAAGTATGCAAATCAGTAAATATTATAGAATCCATTGAATAAGCATAGTCAGGATTTCCAGAGGGAAGCATCCATTCCCTCCATCCCCAGAATGGTCTTAGATAGTGTTAAGTGACTCTCTCTGGGACCCAAAGAGCTGGACTGTCAAAGCTGGGTCACTTCAGTTTCTGAGAACGAGGCAGAGAGTAAGTGCCTTCAGGGTAGCAAAGAGAGGTTTCCTTCCTTCCTGTGGACAAAGTAAGAGAAAAAAAGAAAGAAAAGGAAATGAAGATAAGGCTAGAAGAGAATTTTAAAAAGAAGGAAGTTGATCCGCAGATGGGCAAATTCCAATGACTTCAGAGGTTAAGCAAAGAATACAAGTAAATCAAGTGGAAATAGCATAAGACAGTAGGGAGGGCTGGGGACTGTGGAGAGCATGCTCAGCCTTAGGGGGCAGCAGCTGCTCAATTCTAGCCAATAGTTTCTAGGCCCAGTGAAACCAGAATATTTTATTTTTTCAAAAGAAGCTAGAAATATACTTTTTTTTTTTTCTTGAAATATCTCAAATTTTGAATGTTGGCAATCAATTTGATGTCAACACCAACACGACATATGAACCAAATCAAAGATTCACCATGCCACATTCAGCTCATGGGCTGTAACTTTGTAAACTATATAGAGATAGAAGCAAGTAGTTGGGAATTAAAAGGAGCAACAGATTCTGTAGCATGGAACAGAGAATTTATATTAAGGATTCTTTCTTTCTCTGTCTCAGGTAAGAGAGAGGCTTATCAAGTCTTGCTGCTAATTCCCATCTATAAAGGAAAATATATACTTTTTCTCTCCCATGCTATCCAGTGCCCTCAAACCTAAAGTAACTTTTAATTTACTTTATCCTTTGTTTCTGATTCTCTTTGTAAATATTAGACTGATGAATGAATTCTGGATGTACTGAGTCAGGCAAATGCTTCCATCTCTTAATGTTCTGAGATAGGGATGGGTTGATGCATAAGAAGTATCTGTAGAAGGTGGAAAGCTGTTTTGAACCTCTTTGCAATATTTCTTTTACAGATTATAATGTATTTAATTGGTTATTTAAGAGTATTATCCTTAGAGCATTTCTATCATTTGAGCTTAAAATTTTTTATATTTAGCACAGGTATCCATCAGTTTTTACTAAATAATGCTGCATTTGCAAACCCCCAGGTCTTAGTGACTTAAAGATATTTTTTTTTCATGTACAAAATTGCACGAAAGTAATCCTTCCATTTCATCTTTCTCCATTTCATTTGAATTAAATGGTTGTATCTTTGCTCCATTTCATCTTTACTCTGAGTCTTAGGCTGAATGAAGGAGCCGTTTCTCCCTGGCTTCAAAACCATATCCTGCTAGAAGGGAGAAAAGGAACAACCAGATGGCTTTTAAGGCTTCTGCTCACATGTAGTATATGTCACTTCCTCTCAGATCTTACTGGTGACCAAGTCACATAGCCAAGCCTGATGTTGATGAAGCAAGAGGAGTGTTACCCTCTGGCAGGGAAGGGCAACATTTAGGAACAATGAAACCATCTCCTATAGAGGGTGCTGCCTCAGGGACTTTGAAAGGGAAAAAGTAGATCCAGTTCCCCAACATCTCCTTTTGGAGAAACAAAACGAGCCCTCAGGCTCCATTCTGCCCTTGATAGGGACCATCGAGGCCATTTGATCAGTGAATGGTTAAAAGATGGTACCTGAGTCAGACTTCCTGAGTTCAGACCTTGGCTCTACCATTTCTTGGCCCCTAGACCTTAGATACATTATTCAACCCTCGTGTGTCTCGTTTTTCCAGTGTACGCATACCTGCCTATAAGGCTGTTTGGAGGATTCAATGAGGAAAGATAGGTATTTATACGTGGGATACTTAGAACAGTGGTTTGCTCATGATAAGTACTGACTATTACTACAGTGGTGATGACTAGAAAGCTATCGGCTCAAATGCATCTCGGCCACTTTGCACCCTTCTCTTACAGCCAGATCACTTTGGGCCATTTTGACTTTAAGAATCCCATGTGAAAATGCTTGCACTTCTAGAAGATCTAAATCCTTACGTTTTTATCAGCTTATCCGCTGTTGGGGAACACTTTGAAAGCAGGTTTGAACATAATAAGATATAGAAGAGGGTCCTGGAGACAGTGAGAGAGAGAAAGCAGAAATAGGGAAACAAGGACCCCCCATAATACATTTGCCATACTGCATGGTTTTATCAAGAGCTACTCCAGAACCAGACCAGTGGTTCTTATCCTTGGCTACCCTTGGAATCAAGAGGTTGCTCAGACCATACCCGAGACCAAAACATCAGAATCTCTGTGGATGGGATGCAGGACTCTGAACCTCTTAAAGCTTCCCAGGCTCTTTTTATGTAAAACCAAGGCTGATTAGCCCAGGAGCAGTGTGTCTTCCACTCAGAGCACCTGATTGCCTCCTCCTTGGTTCAGAGTTTGCTCTACCGTGGAGCTGCCTTAACCCCAGTTTCTCCAGTATGGTCCAGATGAACTGACTAGGAGAGGAACATTTGCTGACAAGGAAGAGGGAGAGATATGGCCCAAGTTGAGCATTTGTCTTTCCTTTCCTCCTGATTGATCACTTTATACAATAATAAAACTTTTAAAAGGTTGAACCTGAACTGAGGCTGTGACTGTGACACAATTAATCAAACTCTTGAAGAATCATGTTACATTATGTGCTTCACGCATTGATCCAGTTCACTAAAAGTTGGCCTGAAATACAACCTAGACACAAGATATTGGATCCATAAGAAATGGCCAGGATGCTGTCAATTGCTTTGTGCCTCCATGTGATATGTGGCCATGCAGCTGGCCAGACATTAAAGCAAGACAAATTCTAACACATCAGAGAGGATGTCACCAACCCCCACTTTGCCCCAGATTGCTGGGAGAAGAAGTACAGAGAAGAAAGGGCTGGCTGGGGTATGATCCCCAAACCTGCTATCACTGCAACTAGATAACGATGCTACTACCATCCACAAGGCTCCAAGGCTCCCTACCTGGTCTTGAATTGATCACAGACAGTACCAGCATCCCCAGTGCTATAAACTCTTCCTCATGGAGGAACATTCTGTGGTTCTCTCTAAAGCTAAGTTTTATAGAATCAAATGCATCGCTCATTTTAACTCACCAGTAATCCTCAAGTCAGTAACAGTAACTAGCATCTCTGAGCAGTGCTTTCCAGTTAGCCCAACACTTAAACATCCCTAGACTCACTTGAGCCTCATAACAGCCCCATGAGGTAAGTAGGTAAGCCAGGATTCCTGACCCCCATTTTATAAAAGAGGAAACTTTCTGGGGAAGTGGAGTGAGTGGCCAGGGTCCTGGAAATCCTGGTGGAATAGGAACACCCAGGGTTAGGACTTGAATGCTATTGTTGCTGTTTAGTCTCGAAGTCATGTCCAACTCTCTGCAATCGTATGGGCTGCAGCACACTAGGCTTCCTTATCCTTCACCATCTCCCAGAGTTTGCTCAGACTCATGTCCATTGAGTCAGTGATGCCATCCAACTATCTCATCCTCTGTACCCCCGTCTCCTCCTGCCCTCAATTTTTCCAAGCGTCAGGGTCTTTTCCAGTGAGTTGGCTCTTCAAATCAGGTGGTCAAAGTATTGGAGCTTCAGCTTCAGCATCTGCCCTTCCAGTGAATATGCAGGGTTGATTTCTTTTAGAATTGACTGGTTTGATCTCCTTGCAGTCCACAAGGCTCTCTAGAGTCTTCTCCAGGACCACAGTTCAAAAGCATCAGTCCTTCAGTGCTCAGCCTTCCTTATGGTCCAGCTCTCTCACATCCGTACATGACTACTGGAAAAATCATAGCTTTGACTAAACAGACCTTTGTCAGCAAAGTGATGTTTCTGGTTTTTATTATTCTGTCTAGGTTTGTCATAGCTTTTCTTCCATGGAGCAGGTGTCTTTTAATTTCATGGCTGCAGTCATTATCTGCAGTGATTTTGGAGTGCAAGAAAATAAAATCCATCACTGTTTCCACTATTCCCCCTGTATTTGCTGTGAAGTGATGGGACTGAATGCCAAGATCTTAGTTTCTTGAATGTTGAGTTTTAAGCCAGCTTTTTCACCCTCCTTTCTCATTTTTATCAAGAAGCTCTTTAGTTCTTCTACTCTTTTTGCCATTGGGTGGTGTCATCTGCATACCTGAGGTTGTTAATATTTCTCCCAGTGATCTTGATTCCAGTTTGTACTTCATCCAGCCTGGCATTTGGCATGATGTACTCTGCATAGAAGTTAAATAAGTAGGGTGACAATATACAGCCTTGATGTTACTTCTTTTCCAGTTTTGAACCAGTCTGTTGTTCCATTTCCAGTTCTGTTCCTGTGGCTTCTAGCAACTTTCAGGCCATGTGGGAGAACACAGAGGAAATCAGATCTTGCACTGTCCCCAGGCAAAATCTCATGACAGGCACAGCTCCTTGAATGTCTTCTTCATCCACACGCCAGCCTTTCCCTCTCTCCTCCAGTCATCCCTCCCCTTCTGCGCTGCCCCGTTGCACACCCACACTTTCACTAACATCTCCAGAAGTCTCTCTATGCTCCCCTCTTCAGTTTGTGCTATGGTCTTAGCTGTAAAAAGATGGATGTGCCCTCAAAGTGCAGCTCACCCTTAAGACCTAACTGTGTGACCTTGGGCAAGTTACGTGATGCTTTTGAGTCTCCTTCTCTATAGAATGGATGATTTCTAGTAGCTACTTCTTAGGGCTACATGGAGGATTATATGTGTTATGCACATGAGGCACTCCAAACCATGTCTAACATGTATTAGACACTCACAAAGGACACTTGCTTTGGAACTATTTATATTTAGTTATTAATTTTATATAATAGATATAGCAGCTAGTGTCTTTCAAGACCTACTGTGTGATGGGATGTATTGCATTGTTCTCAGTACTTTTCTTTCATTGATTTCTTTAATTTCTCATGACAACCCTAGGAAGCATGTGCTTTTACTGCCCCACCTTACAGATAAAGAAACTGAGACACAGAGAGGTTGAATACAGCAACAAGGGCTAGACCCTGGATTTGATCTAAGTGGTATAACTCCAGACCCAGGACTCTTTATTCACACACAATATCTCCCAATTGGAGAGAGGGTGGGCAACAAACCTTTAATATTGCTTTTTGCCACTTGCATTTTTAAATAGCAGTATCTTTGAATTAAAAGAAATAGCTAAAAGATTTCAAAAGGAAGGAATCTGTAAGGGTAAAATAACAGCCATCATCACAAAGAGGACAGACAGTAAGTAAGAACAAGGGCTTTTTGGGTCCTGCTAAAGTTATACCATGAATATATATTTTTTTTTGATTGAAGGAAGGAATTGCAAGAAAACATTAACAGTGTTAGGTTTTCTAGAGAGGACCAAGCTCGGGTGAGGAGAGCAGGGTTTTTCATGTTCATTTTGTATTTTTCTATATGATTTGAGTTTTCACACCCAGCTCTGCACATTGATTTTATTTTACACCAACAGAATTTATCAGAACAATGAGTATTGCTTTATTTTGTTATTTGTTCTTTTCTTCCATGTATTCTCACAGTAAAAATTAATGAATGTCATGTTTAAAAATTATGCTGTAAAACCAACCACCTGTCCCACTCCAGCACCACGCCCTCAAACTGCTGATCATCTCAATGCAGATATAACGCGCAGCAGAGTGAGGAACTCAAGCACCCAGCGAGACGGGTTGTAATTAAGTGCCCGAGAATGCAGAGCCATCTCTTGAGGCTGTAGGAGTCCTGCTCTCTTCCCAAACATGGTATTTTCCCTGATGGTTTTTTTTTTTTTCTCCACCAGAAAGTTTCCACTTTAATTATGTGGGTTAGGTTAGAGGAGTTCACCTTCAGAACTTTAAATGCGCAAACAGCTAATCCCTTCCATAAGACACATTTCTGGGAAAGCCCAAAGATAAATGTTTACAGCGTGTGCTGGGAGAACAGAGCCCAGTGAAATTCGAAGTGAGTTAAGCATGATGTGCCCACGCCTGAAGAAACAATTTAGAGACTCTAGCCTCTATGTTCTGAAATTTGGCCTTCATTCTCACAGAGTGGAATCGCTGGCAGTGCTCATAGGTTAGAATTTTTTCCCTCCTTTTCCGGTTTTGCCTTCAACATGAGAAGGATGGTAATTAAAACCATACTTAAAATATTAAGTCTACTACCTAAAGGAATGAAGTTTATTAAAATTGCTAGGTGTTAAGTACAGAAACTCAAAATAGCTTGGGCACGCTCCCCTCAGCATATACCCAAATTATTGGTTGCAAGGAGCCCAAGCATAAAGATGGTGTGCACACATACACACACACGTCAGTACATTGATATATCAATACATGGAAGTCATTTCTCAAGTAACTAACCTTTGATAAGCAAAAGCAAAGATGATCCCCCCAATTAAGGTACTTAGCACGGCCAGTTACTCAGAAAAGTTATAAAATAGCCTCCAAAGGGCACAGAGAAAATAAGAACCAATCCTAGATACCATTTAACTTCTTTGAAACATCTTCTCTTCAGTCCCAGGGGGTCAGTGATGGATGGACGGATGCGGGTTAGATAGAAGGAGATACCAGGCATGATCCCTAGAACAAAGGCAGGAGGTACGTAGTGTCGGGCTCCTTATTCCTGGGGATGTCATGGTGGTTCAGTTGACAAAAGATGAGCACTCTTCCTCCTCCCCATGGGGCTGGCCGAAAGCTACAGGTCAATCCAGGTAAATTCCAATTATGATCGAAGAGTATTCCATCATCATCTTTTTCTCATCACCCAAGGTCATAAGGAAAGGGCAGTGTGGTGTAGTGGGTAAAGCTTGATCCTGGGTTCAAATACCAGCTTTGGATATGAGACAACTCACGTGGCCTTCCCGAGGGTTGTGAAGAGGCGTGCCTGCAGTGCTGAATGGTGAGTGCTCATCAGGCAGCGGGTCTTAACTGCTCTGGGTTGGTCCTCTCTCGAGGGCCTCACTCACGCCTGCACAGCCGTCCAGCGGCCTGCAGGCTGACTGTGGAGCAGACCACTGGGAAGGCTCACCAGTAGGAAGGGGGCTGCTGCCCCTCCCGTCTCCCATCGCTCGCTTGGCCTGGGATCCCCTCTGTTCGGTGCTTTCTAAGGATTTGGCACTGCAGGAAGCCCAGGAGTATCTTAAAAGGCAGTATGGACAAGAAATGGTTTCCTTATATGTTTGTTCTCAAATTCCTTGAAGAATTCCTTTAAGAATTTCTTGGAGCACACTAGCTAGTACAGAGAAGCTGCTCTATAAATGGTTATGGGGTGTTCCCTGGTGGTCCAGTGGTTAGTACCTGCCGCTTTCACTGCCCTGGCCCAGGTTCAATCCCTGGTGAAGAACTAAAGTCCCACAAGTCACGCAGCAAATAATAATAAATAAGTTAAATAAATGTATGTTTATGAATGAACCATAATTACTGCTACCATGTGCCAGGCCCTGTACTCCAAGAGAATCTTAACTATCTGGTTCTAGTTTAACTCCACAAGTGGAAGGAAAACTCAACCCAGAGATCAAACTCAGGTCTCCCTCACTGCAGGCAGATTCTTTACCATCTGAGCCACCGGAAAGCCCTTCACATTAAGTGCCAGGCCCTGTACTCCAAGAGATTCTGAACTGTCTTGTTCTAGTTCAACTCCACAAGTGAGAGAAAAGCACTAGAGTTTAACAGAAAAAAGACCAAACTTTGGAATGATCATGGAATTTTCCAGGCAAGAATACTGGAGTGTGTTGCCATTTCCTTCTGCAGGGAATCTTCCCAGTCCAGTTATTGAACCCACTTCTCTTGATTGCAGGCTGATTCTTTACCGCTGAGCCGCCAGGGAAGCCCTTTGGAATCGAAATTTGAACTAACTCCCCACCCTTCATTCTAGTCGGGTAACCTCTGAGAAAGTATTTAAATTCTCTGAGCCTCAGTTTTCTCATCTGTAAGGTAGACATAATATCTACCTCCAAGGATTGTTGTGAAAATTAAAAGATGATTAGGTAGGTAAATAGATCTATGTTTTATGTGTGTGTACAAACACACACACACATAAAACCACATAACTCAGTGTCTAGAACCTAGAATACAACATAAAAAACAGATGAAAAATGGTATAACAACCCAGTGAGATGGGTGTTATTACCCCCATTTTATACAGATGAGGAATTCCTCAGAATAGCATCCTTTGACAGAAGTCCGTTCAGTCTCTTCCACTGATAAGGAGTTTCCTTGCTTATATCATGAGTGAGTAGGGAATTGATCCGGAGCTTCAGAAATACCCAAGATTGAGGTAACAAATGGAGAAGGTTATTCCAGACAGGCTCAAACCTTACAGAGGCTTATAGGAAGGGGTGGGGTAAACAGAATAGTGAGAGAGCAAAGGAAACACGAGCTGCATTTTTCTCTTCTCCTCCCATACAGAGTGCTTGAGTGCAAACCTATTGGCAAATTTAATCCCAAGTTATCCTGGCAGTCCTGCTCTATACTGACAAGCTGAGAACCAAGGTAGGAAAATGGTTAAGAGAAACTGCTCTAACTTGATCTGGCTAGGCTTGAATTCCTACCAGTCATTTACAAGCTGTGTGACCATGGAAAATTCTTGAAACCTCTCTGAACTTTGAGTTCCACGTTTCTGAAATGAGAACAATAATATTAATATATCCTTTGCAGAATTGCTTTGAGAATTACACATTAATATATGCAGGGCTTATGCCATGCTTATATGTGGCAAGCTTTCAATGCATAATAATTTTTATTGTGGTTGTTAGTTTCTATATGCTTTATATGAACAGTCCAATTAGATTAGGATGAATTAGGTAATAAACCAAATAATGGTTCAACTACTATGCAACTACTAGACACAAGATTCTAAAACCCAATCTCCCTGTCCCAATCAGAAATAGTTCCGTTATGCTGGGTAACAAACAGGCCCAAAAGTTCAGCACTGTGACAGTCAAAGTTTATTCCTCATTCACACAAATGCAGTTCTGGACAACTGTCCACGTATTAGCTTAACATTCCAGGGGGGTTTGCTCTTATCCATATGAACGCAAGCACCTATGATCATAGTGGCAAGTAAAGAGCAGGAAAGTTGTGTACTAGTAATTAAATATCACCCATAAGGGACACATATCTTCCTACTCACATTTCACTGATCAAAACAAGTTACACGGTCACTCTTAGTTCAAGAGAGAAGCCCAATCCTGAGCACAGGCAAGTTCAGAACAAAAGTTATTAGTGAACACCAACCCCCCAACGCCAGTCTCTAAGCAATGCAATGATTGCACTGTTCTGCCCATGATGGACCAGCCATTGGTCAACTTTCTCTTGCTGCAGCATTTAATTTTAATACCCCTTAAGTGTAGAGAAAACCATAGAAGTTTTAAATGAACTAAGTAATCAGAGACTGTTTTATAAACCCAGCCTGCCTCTTGTCCCTTTCCTGCCCATCAGCATCATCCCACGGTCCATGGCTGTCCTGTGTGCCTAGTCAGCTCACTCAAGACCAAGGCTGCCCATCCCTCCATCTGGGGCTCCTTTTCTTCCCCCATCAATCACCAGGGCCCTGCTATCTCACCTGTCTATGCCTAGCTCTTGCTTGATATCTCAGTTCTGGAACAGATATGCCAGCCACTACCTGGGAAGGCTCTAGCCCCCAAAATATTTAGTTAGCAGCCATTCAGTTAAGTGGAATTGACTTTTTATCGGTTTTCCTCTGTACGGCTGCCACCAGCGAAGGCTGTTTCCTCCTTTCCTCTTCTCTGCCTGTCAGTTCACTCCACATTCCTATCGGCAGCCTTTAGCTCTGATCAATACTAACCGCTGTGTAACAGCTCACGCACGGCTGCTCTGGTTTGCATCGATCAGACCCTTCTTCCAACAGGTAGTCTGCTATTTGAGGCAATGACTTGAGATAAACACCTACTTTTACTTCAGGCTAATTCATTTCAGGTGGATTTCAAGGAGGCTCCGCACCCCATCTCTGTTAGATAAGCTGAAATCATAGAGTCAAGATCAACTCCTCATGTGCTCAAGTTCCCAGGAGACCTTTCTTCCTCTCCCCCTTTTCCCCCTTCCCTTGTATGTTGTAAGTGCTACTTATAAACAAGATACCAAGACTTGGGACATTGAAAATCTACTTCAGGAAATGTGTCAGCCAACCATCCCTCTTCCCTTTGAGATGCATCCGGACCACCGGAAACCTAGGGCTACCATGGAGGCAGCATTGTCGCCAGGCAACAAAGCATCCTCCATCTTCCCCAGAACTAATCTCACTGTATCCTGCAACCCTGGTCTCTCACCACCTTAGAAGGCAGTGATTTCACCCCCATCCTTGTTCCAGGCTCACCAGTGAATCTGCCAGGAGCTGACATTGCAAAAATGATTGTTATTTTGCAATTAATTAGGGATTGGTACAATTTCCTGGCATTTGCACTATAACTCAAAAACAGGCAAGACTGGATTTTATACATTTTTTTCCCCAACATGTACACCAAGTATGGTTGAGTGGTCCATCTGATACCATCATGACCCTGTCACCTGGGTCCCAAACCTCCTGTCTTATTTCTCTCTCTCCAGCTCACTGGTCCCCTTGTTCTGTTGAGCCTTCCCTTGCATGCAGTTGGGCAGTTCCAGTGTCCTGCATTTCATCTCAGTTGCTCTGGTCTTATTGAAGCCCTCCTCTCCTGATGCTTGAACCTCTGCAGTACCTTATAGCCTGGCTTCCCATTGTTCCCTGATTTGCTAGTTGCACCTCGCACCTAGACTTCTCTTCCTTGCATTCTGCTACAATTGCCCTTCTCTTGCTGAAAATCCTCAGTGGCTTCCCATTGCCTACAGAATGTAGGTAAATTCCTCAGCTTCTCGTTTTAGTCTTCAGTGGTCTGGTCCTTGCCTCTCATCTAGACTGTCTCTTGCTGTCCTCCAGAAGAAATCCCGCACCCTATTCCCTCTGGACAATTCCCTACTTCCTCTACAAGAGTTTTCTAGCTCTGTGCCTAAAGAGCAAATGTCACGCCCCACGCTGCCATTGAAATGAGTTCAAATCCTGGCTCTACTACTTATTAGCTGTGTGCCCACAACTGAGTTATCTAACCTCTCTCTGCCTCAATTTCTAATCTATGAAATAGGGATAATGACAGTACTTACCCCCAATAATTGTTTATGAAGATTAAATAATGTATGTAAAACATAAATAATGGTACCTGTATACAGTAAATTCCAAGTAAACATTTTCTATCATTTTGTTATTTTTTCCCAACCCCTCCAAAGCATATATTACCCATGAACATTTGCTAGGCCATCCTAGTAAATAATGCTCCTTTCCTTTTCTGCCTCTTATAGCCCTTGGTTATACTTGAATGACAATTCATCATAATTACTGGGTGCTGGGTACATGCTCAGTTCTTTTATAGGCATTATTGCTTTTAAATCCTTGGACTGGATACCTACCATTTTCCCCACATCCACTCTCCCTCTTATGTCACCTCGCTTTTTGCCATAGGAAGCTGATCTGTATGTCCGGTGGCTCCTAGTTGTATTTGGCCAACAAGGAACACTGAAAAGAAGCAAGCAGGGAAATGTGTGGGTCCGAGTTTTTATTCCTCCAGCTCCTCTCAGACATGTCACTGCGGAACAGCTTCCTCTCTCAACTCAAGGTCATGGCTCCTGCCAGGTGGCCCTCTTGACCCTGCTCTGTCCCTCGCTCTCAGTCATCTCCTTGTCTCTTCACACCTGGGATGATAACATGGCCCTAGGACACTGCACTCTCCCTTTTGGGTCCCTGAACCCTGACTGCTGCTGCTGGTAAGTCGCTTCAGTCATCTCTGACTCCATGCGACCCCATAGACGGCAGCTCACCAGGTTCCCTCATCCCTGGGATTCTCCAGGCAAGAACATGACTACACCTTTGTAAATACAATTGTCCCTCTATAAACTATCCTCTAATTACCCCATGTGTTACACTGGTTAACACAGTTCTCATCATAGCCCTACAAGGTAGCAACTGTCATTTTTACCAAATTTGCCCTAGATTATAGCCCATACTCTGAATCACTCTATTATAATAAAGAGTAAGTAAGGTAGCTGTTTCCACACTTCTTAATCAGAATACATTAGTTTGCTTTTCACCACATGAAAAAACACCCCAGAACTTGGAGACTTCAACAACATTTATTAGCCACCATTCTGGGGGTCGGCAGTTTGGGCTGGGCTCAGCTGGGAAGTTCTTCTGCTGGATTTGCCCAGGTTTGCTTGCATGGTGCAGTCAGCTGGAGGATTTTCGGTGGTCCCTGGCAATGTCACATGCATATCTGGCATAGGGGGAGTTCCACAGGGGTGACCAGCCACATGTCCCCAGTATCTAGCAAGTTAGCCTAGGCTCCTTCACATGGTGACTGTTCCAAAAAAAGCAGAAGAGAGCAAGCCTCAATGTGCAGGCACTTTTCAAGCCTCTGCTTACATCAGGCTGTATAACATCTCATGGGTATAACCCAGATTCAAGGCCTGGCAAAATCCACTCCACTCCTTTGGTGAAAACAGCTGCAAAATACTTCAGCCATTCTTTTTTTTCACTCTACCACAGGGGCACTCCTTTCTGGAAAGATCTATGCCTTGACAACTTCATATCCTGTATCCTCATAACCCAAGTCAGAAAAGCAGTATGGTCAGGTTCTGTGTTTAGGGGGTGGGGAGTATCCGCTTTACAGCTTGGTGAACATCTGACACTCTTCCTGCCTGTTACCACCAGACTGAAAATAATTCTGAAAGGGAAGTCTCTTAAAACTTAGCATGAGGGAGTGGAATTTTTTTCTAATTAGGCTTCAGCAGAATTTTTAAAAGAATCTTTCTTTTCTTCAGTGGCCTCTCCCTTGTTATAAATTTTAACTCCACCCAGTGGCATACCACAGCCAGCCCTGCTTCTCCTCCCCAGGCTTCCACACCACTGTTTGCTTGGCAGCAATGCTCAGCTCACTTTGCCGCAGACAGCAGTGGGAGAAGTCTTGCTTCCTGCTTGCCTCACTTCCTCTTTTTTCCCCTCCATTCCTCTTGGAGCTCATCCTCTTCTGCTCATTCCTGCTCTGCACCCATCCTCTCAGGATCAGGATTATAGGAAAGGAGGAAAGGTTAGCCTATAGGACTGCTCTATAAACACATCCCCCCAGGTTGGGCACTGCACACAGTAGCCAAGAGACTCAGCCAGAGACTGGCCTTCCAGGAAGCCCTAAGACAGACTGTTAATCTAGAAAATAGCTGTACATGAAATTTTCACTTTGAAATACCTGTGATATCATGAAATTGATGAGGTCACCCCTTCATTAATTTATTTCACCAGTACTTATTGAATACCTACTATGTGCCAGGCACTGGAAATATAAAACATGGCCCCTGCCCTTGAGAAACTTGTAGTCTGGGGATGGGTGGGAGGAAGACAGAGACGAAGAGATCATATCAGTTAACAAGGTAAGTACTGAGTTGACCAGAAAGCTCCTTCATGTTTTCCTGTTATATCCAATGGAAAAGTCAGAATGAACTTATTGGCCAACCCAACTCGCACTATGTATGAGGGTGTCACGAGAAGCCGGGAAGCCATTGCACCTGGCCTCAGTGACCAGGGAAGGCTTTTTCAAGGAGATAACACCTGATTAGGTCCAGTCCAGTGCTGCCCAGTAGAAGTATATTACTGGCCATGTATGTAATTTTAAACTTTCCAGTAGCCAGATCAAAAAAGTGAAAACAGACAGGAGAAAATAACCTTGATAACATATTTCATTCAAGCCAATATATCTAAGTTATTGCTATTTCACTACCCAATCATTATAAAAATCATTAATGAAATATTTTACATTCTTTTTATTGTACTAAGTCTTTGAAATCTAATGTGTATTTTATAATGACAGAACATCTCGATTTGGACACTAACTTTTCAACAGTTAAAGTAAAATGTAGTCCTACCAAAGCAATAAAGTTGTGTTTAATAGAGACATATTTTGTCTTGTTCCAATTAAAATTTTTTAATCTAAATTAATTTAAATGAAATAAAATTTAAAATTCAGTTTTTCACTTCCACTAGCCAGGTTTCAAGAACTCAATAGCCATGTGTGACTTGTGGCTACCATATTGGAGAACTCAGGTTGTAAAGGATAAATAAATGTGAATCAAACAAAGAGAGGATTAAGCATTCTTGGCAGGAAAAAAAAAACAAACCCCAGTATCAGCGAAGGCCTAAAATCATATGGGCTTTGGACTGTGCAGTTTAGTAGTTTAGTATTACTGTGACAGAATGGGCAAGTCTAGTGATGGGGAAAGAATCAAATGTGGAGGGGTAGGCAAGACAAAGTGAGCCTTGAGTGCCCCTGAAAAATCAAGGATCATATCTTTCATGAGAATGCACTTATCATATGAGGGAAGCTGTGCAGACAGAAGTCTCAGGTGTAGGCCCTGCCTAAGGCTTCCCTGGTGGCTCAGAGGTTAAAGCATCTGCCTGCAATGCAGGAAACCTGAGTTCGATCCCTGGGTCAGGAAGATCCCCTGGAGAAGGAAATGGCAACCCACTCCGGTATTCCTGCCTGGAGAATCCCATGGACGGAGGAGACTGGTGGGCTACCAGCCCACTGGGTTGCAAGAGTCAGACATGACTGAGCGACTTCACCCACTCAAGGCCACTAAACCCTATGTGAAGGAATCTACCCTCCTGGTAGCCCAGGAAGCTCAACAAGTCCACACCTGATATGATGGAGCTTGGCAAAACAAAGTGGGAGTGGACGAAGTATTTATTTGCTACAACCAGCAGAAATCAGCTAAAACATATTTCAGTGACCAGTGGTTAAATGATAAATTATTTACCCCAGGTACACCCAATACAGTGAATAAAGAGCAGGATATAGAAAATAAAACCTTGGTTTGGAAGAAACAGGGGGAAGAGCATAGCATATATTGTAGAACAGAAGTAATTAAGAATCCTGGCAGTAGAAGGGATTATTTGTATCCAGTATGGACCAAGGAGGATCACCCATTCCCGTTTGCACTCCATGAGCGTGTCTGAGAAAGGCACTGGAAGGACGTGCTCTCTGGGAATTATCTGCTTTAGCAGTTGACAACCATTTGGTGCCGGTTTGTAGGCTAGGGATTAGCCTAAAGTTTGTCCTAAGATATGAGCAATTTCAGATTGCTCATTCAATGCTGTCATTTTATGGAGTGTCTGTGGCGATGCACACCTCAAGAAAAGCTAATGGACTTTCCATCTATGCGCTGGGTAACAACCACAGCCAGAGGTTTTGCTTGGTCATGCTTTTCAAACCTAGAAATTTCTATTTTCTAGCCAAAAACCTCTATGCTTTATTGATACACCTAGTTTATAACTCATAAAAAATGAATTTTACTTCACAACCCTGTGTATAATTATGCATATATGTTATTAATATGTATGCATGTATAACCAAATCACAAGTTTCATGCAGAAGTATGTACCCTCACTGCATGAGGCGTTTCCTGATATTTTCTATTCCATTAGGAACAAAGAAGAAAGGAAAGGAGAGAAGAAAAGTTGGTCACAATCCACCAAATTGATTTTGCAACCTGCTAATGGGTCACACCCAGAGTTTTAAAGCACTACCTTAGTTGAGGCCTAGTTTAATGGCCTCTCCTTTGATTTTAGCCTCTGCTTTGAAGGAAGTAAAAACCAAAGCCTTGGATAGAAAGAATAAGAATAATTTCTTCTATCCCTCAGATTGCTACCAAATACAACTATACAAAGCATGGGAGTCTCCCTTGTTTAATATAGGATGTCCTAGGAGAGCCTAGGAGGGGGTGAGTCAGAATTTTTGTCATGTTCCAAGCTCATTTCCTGGGAACCCTCTGGCCCTCCCTGTTTCTGTGTATGGAAATTGAACCCATCTGTAGTAATCAAGACCTCCCTCCCTTCGGTATTTGATTCCACTGCCTATTATCTTTTCTAGAACTTTCCTTCCTGTGCATTTGGGGCGCTCGCCTCCTTGCCCCACCCCAGTAGTTCACATAGTGGATGTATGTGATTATAGCCCACGGGAGTTCTTGCTTAATTGTGATTACTCACATTAAAGCAACGCCTCGGATGACGCCTCATTCTCTAGGCTGTAATGTGGACGTGGGTGTGGGTAGATATGGGCCATGCCCACTGACTGGCCCTGGAGTTTTAATTTCTAGGAGGCAACTTTGTGTAAGCTGGTAGAAGTTCTCATACTTCCTCAGGGCTTTTGCCAACCCTCACGTAGAACTTGTCCTTTATTTCCAACCAGGTTTATTGACCTTCAGGATATGAGGAACAGTTTTCTATTATTCTTATATTCTTGTATGTTATTCTTATATATTATTATATGTCCCTTCCTACGAATATAAAACACCTTCCTTCCTCTCTTCTCCTCCCCTTCCCTGCTTTTTACCAGCTTCTTTCCCTCTCTCCTTGTTTCTTTTCTTCCTCTGTCTTTCTTTTTCCCTTTAATCCTCTCTTTTTCCTGTCATCTTTCCTCTTCCTTCCTGTTATCCTCCTTCTTCCAGCTTGTTGCTTGTCCTAACTGCTTTTTTCCTCTCTCTTTCCTGTCTCTCTCTCCTTCCCTTATTAAGTGGCTGGAGACCCTGCCCCAGCTCCCCTCAATGCAGAAGGAAAGCGGGTGATATCTGGGGTTTTTCTCTCCTCTTCACCCTTCACTAACCTCCCCCTTCCCATCTTATTAGGGAAAGGTTTCATTAAAAAAAAAAACCTTCCAGCGTGGCTTTGTTGTCATTCATGAAACCAAGATTCCCATAGTTGGTTCTATCACAGGTCCATCCCCACCCTCCACTTCGCTTCCACTCATTTTCTCCGTCTCCTGCTTTATCAGCTCCTCTGTGGTCTCCTGCCTCTTTTTCTCTATCTCACCCTCTCTTCTTAGTGGACATTGTTCCTTACTTTTCTCTCTTATCTCTCTTGAGATGAGGTACAGTGGGCAGATGAAAGCAGAGAAAAACTAAGCACTTTGGAGAGAAGTGTGTCAAATATGCCCAGGGCATTACCCAAAGCTTGTTCTAGAACATCCCTAAAAACAGAAGAGAAGGACATGGAGATACCCAGACTCACAAATCTGGGATCCTGCAGCTGCAAACCTGCTCTGCAGCCATCCTCAAGGGATTCCTGAAAGGCAGAGTCAGTGAGCTTTGGGAGTCGGGAAGGACGGAGGCTTCTATCCTTGGGAAACCATCACCTGCTAGTTGGTATATCTGAGACTTTGCACAAGCATGTTAAACCTGAGCCTTGGCTTTCCTATCTGTAAAATGAAAGATAGTCATAATTTCTGAAGTTCCAGGCACAGGGTAAAATAGTAAATAGGACAAGTGTTTGGAAGGTGATAAGTTTGCAGTGAATATTAATTTCCTACTTTCCTCCCAGAGAATATGGAAACTGCTAAGACTTAGGGAAAATAATAAAGCTCGGCGATTAAAGCTAGTGAGAGCACAACACTTCCTGTAATGTTTGGTGGGTTCCTGTGGATAGCAGGAGCCTACAGGTCAACTTCTATTCTGGCTTTGCTGTAGTAACTGCATTCGTTTCTTTCATGTTTACATAGTGCCTGCTTTTGCTTAGCTGGTGTGATGGTAGACCTCCCATTAGTATCCTTATTTATTTATTTTTAATTTCACTAACAACGCGTGAAAGCATTCTCATGGGGAAAAGCAAAATCAAACAAGGTAAGATAAAACGAAAATGCCCCTTGGCCATCCCCAGAAGTCCTAATTCAGTCCCAGAGGTAATAACAGCTTGGCGTGTGTCCGTTCAGACCAAAAGGGAAAACTTTCACTCACATGCATATGTGTACCGACAGAAATGTCTAGCTTTACTTTATAATTTTAAATACAAAATGTATCCTTACTGTTATTATTTTGCAACTTGGCTGTTTGTTTCTTTACTGGTTTAAAGTACTCTGGAGATCTTTTCTTGTCATGATGTAGAGCCCCATCTCATTTTTTCTACCTGCTACCATGCACCCCATAATCCTTCTAGAATTATATTCTAGCTAGAATATAATAGACTCAATATGAGATGTTGTCTTTTTCATCTCTTAATCCCTTAAACCTCTAACGTTACCTGTCACATAATAGGTGTTTTATTACTATGTTAAGTTATAACTATTTCTGAAAAGATTTTAAATGAATTAATATGCATATAACCACATGCATTTTTAACCATTTCTCTACTGATTGACTGTTAGGTTATTTCTTTTTTTCCTATTACCAACAGCAGTGAACATTCTTACATTTGCGCTGTTGTGCACTTATGCATGGATTTCTATGGTGTAGGTCTAAGAAGTAGAATTGGTGGGCCAAGGAAGACATCTTTTTCTAAATATTGATTGCCACAGTACCTTCTAAAGAGGTGGCACCAGTCTACAGCCCCACATTAATATCTTTCTTTAGGTGTCTTTTTGACAGTATGTTTCCAAAATAATCCTATGTTGCCCTCCTCTGCTTTGATTTCAGGAAAGGAGGAGGCATCATGATTAGAATGATTAGAATGAGCGTGAAATAAGAGGTGGTACAGAAATTTATTCATTTATTCATTCATTTTTACAACTATTGATTCCATTGTAGGCCCTGCTGTAAATGCTGGGCATAGAAAGATACACAAGACCTTCTACACACCCCAGAGGATTTCACAGTCTGGACTGAATAATTACATTCTTAATTCTTAAAATGCAATAGCATAAAGAAACATGACAACTAAATGTAAGGTCTGATCCCGGCTTTGATCCTGGACCAGTAAAAACAATGGCCATGAAGAAAAATACCAGGACATCTGATGAGATTCAAATGAGGTCAGTGGGTTAGATAATGTTCAGTTCAGTTCAGTCGCTCAGTCGTGTCCGACTCTTTGCGACCCCATGAATCGCAGCACGCCAGGCCTCCCTGTCCATCATCAACTCCCGGANCTGTATAGAGCTTCTCCATCTTTGGCTGCAAAGAATATAATCAATCTGATTTCGGTGTTAACCATCTGGTGATGTCCATGTGTAGAGTCTTCTCTTGTGTTGTTGGAATAGGGTGTTTGTTATGATCAGCGCATTTTTTTGGCAAAAGTCTATTAGTCTTTGCCCTGCTTCATTCTGCATTCCGAGGCCAAATTTGCCTGTTACTCCAGGTGTTTCTTGACTTCCTACTTTTGCATTCCAGTCCCCTATAATGAAAAGGACATCTTTTTTGAGTGTTAGTTCTAAAAGATCTTGTAGGTCTTCATTAAAACCTTCAAAAACATTCAACTTCAGTTTCTTCAGCATTACTGGTTGGGGCATAGATTTGGATAATTGTGATATTGAATGGTTTGCCTTGGAGACGAACAGAAATCATTCTATCACTTTGAGATTGCATCCAAGGTACTGTATTTCGGACTCTTTTGTTGACCATGATGGCTACTCCATTTGTTCTGATGGATTTCTGCCTGCAGTAGTAGATATAATGCTCATCTGAGTTAAATTCACCCATTCCAGTCCATTTTAGTTCGCTGATTCCTAGAATGTTGATGTTCACTCTTGCCATCTCTTGTTTGACCACTTCCAATTTGCCTTGATTCGTGGACCTGACATTCCAGGTTCCTATGCAATATTGCTCTTTACAGCATTGGATCTTGCTTCTATCACCAGTCACATCCACAACTGGGTATTGTTTTTGCTTTGGCTCCATCCTTTCATTCTTTCTGGAGTTATTTCTCCACTGATCTCCAGTAGCATACTGGGCACCTAATGACCTGGGGAGTATTGATATTAAATTTCCTGATTTAGATCATTGTACTATGGTTGTATAAGAGAATGTTTTTGTTGTTAGGAAGTACACATTGAAGAGTTTAGGGGAAATATACATGATTTCACCAACTGATTGTTCAGTGGCTCAAAAATATACTTTCATGTAACTCAGAGCTTCCCAGTGGAACATGATGACAAAAATGTTCTGTACCTGCTCTGACAATATGGAAGCCAAGAGTGTCATGTGACCACAAAGCATTTGAAATACAGTTAATGCAACTGAATACTTGAATCATTAATTTTATCCAATTGAAATATAAGTAGCTACCCAAGGCTAGTGGCTACCATGCTGGACAGCAAGGATACAAACAGAGAGAGAAAAAAATACTAAAATAAATAAGATGAAATGTAAAGAATTGATGAACTTGTATAAATGGAATGATGAAATTCTTTGGGTTATTCTTGTAATTTTTCTTTGGGCTTGAATTACATATTTTTAATTAAATAATAAATGCAGTGTCATCTTAGGGAAGTTCAAATTAAAATCTTACTGAAGTATATTTTATTACAATTAAAGTGTCACAAATAAAATTATACTAACCAGGAGCCACAAAAAGGATACACTTAGACATTACTGTTAGGTGTGCAAATAGGCACAACCTTCTATCATATACACTTGCACAAGTACATGAGAAAATGTGTAAGGATTTCATAATTATTGTTCATAATATCAAAAAATTTGATGGAGTGGAAATATCCAACAATAAGAGAATGGCTAAATGTGTTTTCTTTGTTCTTATTCCCGATTACTATAAAGCTCCTTGCACACTGAGACAAAACAATTTTTAAAATTTGTTTTATTGAATTATAGTTGATTTACAGTGTTACATTAATTTTTACTGTATAGCAAAGTGATTCCGATTTTTTTGTTCATATTCTTTCCATTATGGTTCATCATAGGATATTCAGGATAGTTCCCTGTGCTACACATTGTTTATCCATTCTGTATAAAATAGTTTGCATCTGCTAATCCCAGATTCCCAATCCATCCCTCCCCACCCCTTCTCCCCCTCAGCAACCACAAGCCTATTCTCTATGTCCGTGAGTCTTTCTGTTTCACAGACAAGTAAGTGATCTCTTATGATATTTACCTGACTTCATTTAGTATGCTAATCTCTAGGCCCACCCATGTTGCTGCAGATGGCATTATTTCCTTCTTGTTTGTGGCTGAGTAGTATTCCATGGTGTGTATGTGCTCTGTCTTCTTTATCCATTCTTTTATTGATGGACATTTAGGTTGCTTCCATGTGCTAGCTGTTATAAATAGTGCTGCAGTGAACATCAAGGTGTGTCTATCTTTTCAAATTACAGTTTTCTCCAGCTATATGCCAAGTTGTGGGATTGCAGGATCATGTGACAGCTCTATGTTTCATTTTTTGGAAAGGAACCTCCATCGTGTTTTCTCCAGTGGCTGTACCAATTTACATTCCCACCAAGAGCATAGGAGGGTTCCCTTTTATCCACACCCTCTCCAGCATTTGTTATTTATAGACTTTTTAGTGATGGCCATTCTGACTGATATGAGGTGGTACCTCATTGTAGTTTTGATTTGTATTTCTCTGATAATTAGCAATGTCCAGCATTATTTCATGTGTCTGTTAGCCATCTGTATGTATTTTTTGGAGAAGTATCTATTGAGGTCTTCTGCCTATTTTTTAATTGAGCTGGGGGTTTTTTGCTATTGTTATTGAGTTGTATGAACTGTTTATATCAAGGTGTGTCTATCTTTTCAAATTACAGTTTTCTCCAGCTATATGCCAAGTTGTGGGATTGCAGGATCATGTGACAGCTCTATGTTTCATTTTTTGGAAAGGAACCTCCATCGTGTTTTCTCCAGTGGCTGTACCAATTTACATTCCCACCAAGAGCATAGGAGGGTTCCCTTTTATCCACACCCTCTCCAGCATTTGTTATTTATAGACTTTTTAGTGATGGCCATTCTGACTGATATGAGGTGGTACCTCATTGTAGTTTTGATTTGTATTTCTCTGATAATTAGCAATGTCCAGCATTATTTCATGTGTCTGTTAGCCATCTGTATGTATTTTTTGGAGAAGTATCTATTGAGGTCTTCTGCCTATTTTTTAATTGAGCTGGGGGTTTTTTGCTATTGTTATTGAGTTGTATGAACTGTTTATAAAAAAAGCAATTTGCTTTTTTTAATTAAAAAAATATGTTTGGTATGATTGTATTTTTGTAATAAAAACGCTGAAACTATACACAAAACACACATACACACACTCACTCAATCACTTATTCACCTTTATATGCACATAGGAAGATTTGGAGAAATACACATGAAACCGTTACCAGATCATTCTCCAGAAATTTCCTCAAGTCCTGTGGAAAGACCACCCAGCTCCATCTCTCGAGTCCTTGGACTGGGCTGTGGAGGGTCCTCTGAGCACCTTGTTTTATAACAACAGAGGTGCCTCCAGCCAGCCGAAAATCTCAAGCTGGTGCCCATCGGCTTGTTAGTTGCACCTCTGCGCCTGCCCAACAGAATCTCCAGGAAACACCCCTTAGCTCGACCTGTCATTTCCAGGCACACACAGTGCCCCTCCCCATAGCCACCAGGCCTGCGGGGCAGGCAGGGTCATTACTGAGTTCCAAGAAGGGAGTGTTTATTATTGTTGTCGGTTTGATGCTGATCCCAATAGGACCTAATCAACAGGTAATAAGACCTCATGGGAGCGATTAGAAACCTCAGCTTTAACCCTGTTATGACCACAGCAGAGACAACCAGAATCCTGGTAGGACTCTGCCTCTCACTGAACAGGGCCTGATGGAGAGGAGATGGATGGGGAAGCCAGAGAGGCACCAGCGGGTGTGCTCGGCGGTGGGCTGAAAAGGGAATCTGGGAGAAGGGGGCACATGTAAAATCAAGTCTACCCAACAGCATGCATCATCATGCTTGACGGAAGAGCGGTGCTGGGTGCATGAGGCACAAAACAAAGAAGCCAGGGCCTGCCCCTGAGATGCTCACGGGTGCAGGAAGAAAGACTTGCAATATGATAGGAGCTACGCTACAGGGTAGGTTTATTCAGGGCCCAGGCTGGTTCTGAGGCAGGAACTATCAGCCTTGTTGGGTGAGTCAGGGAGGGCAAACGCACCAGACAAGTGAGATCTCATAGTATATAGATGTGCCAGCATCTGTTGGTTGCCCGAAGGACTTCCATTTAGACACCCACTTGTGACACAGACCTCCCTGTGTCTTTCAAGCTGCCTTAAATCCTTTTTCTTTCTTATAAGGTTGGATTTAAATAAATAAAACTTAGTAGTAATTAATTTAAAAACAGATGCTTAAACACTTGTTTTTGGTGTTACAAGTGGTCCTACCTGCCAACCAATGAGATAGAAAGTCTCATCCATGAGCAAAACTTAACAATGCCTGATAAGATAGCAGTGTCATGCACCATTTCTCATTACCCACATAGTGACCAAGGGTGATTTTACATAATCATCACATGAGAACACCCTTGGAATGGAACCGACTGACTACACATAGGCACATCACCATCACTGTCGATGGATAGCTGATAGATGTTTTAATTGCTTCAAGTCCCAAAGCAGGGCCTCTGATAAATCATGGAGAAGAGGAAATGAAGTCACATCTTCAAAGGCCAGATCAGCCTCTGGTTTTTTCCAACTTGCACAGAATTGCAACAGCTTCTCTCATTAATTGTTGCACAAGATTTTGCACGTTGCATAAAACTAGCTGCAAATATCACATCGGCCATCTTGATTAGGCCCAAGATCACAATCAAGAGGGTGAAATTGGACAGCAGCATGGCCACCTTCTCACTGCTCAACCTCTTCTGGCCCTTAGAGAAGAACAGTTTGTACATTTGCAACTTGCTTAGTCCTGGGTTCTCATTTTGCTAGAACAAAAGTCCTGGACGCCAAAACTTGATACCATACAAAAACCAGAGTACGTTTAAAGTCTCAGAGCTGATAAAGAACTTCAATTTCATTAAGTGGAAAAGAAACATAAAATTATACAGATTCTTCTTTCGCAAACATGCATCCAGTTACCTAGCACCAGGTACTGGGTGTGGGGGGAAAAAACCCAAGATCTTTGCCCTTAAAGAGCTTGCACTCTAATTAAAGGAAACAGAAATACCCAGAGCATGATGAGATAAGTCAGGCAGTAGCAGAAGTCCAGGGGACTAGGGAAAAAGCCCTCACATGACTTGGGGCCAAGTGTCCCAGAAGTCTGCAGAGGGACATTTGAACTGGGTTTTGGATGATGGAGAGGATTCTCCTGGTCTGGGGCCAGTGTTCTAGGCAGAGGGGACTGTGTGTGCAGAAGCACAGAGGTCGGAGATGGTAGGTCAGAGTGTACATGGTGAAGTGAGAGAGATGAGGAAGCAGAGGGAAGACTAAATCCAAAGAAATCTCAATCATAAAAGTCTTGAAGGCCACGAGAACAAATTTTGACCTAGAAGACCATAGCGTTGTTCAGGTATTTTTAGAATTAGCAAACAGGAAGTGTTTAAAAAAAAAAAAAAAACACCGGCCAAGGATATATTTAGGTAAGAATTTGTGTCATCAAGCAGAGTGAATGGCTGAGCATTAGAAGTTGATACTTGGTAATCATGGCTCCTCTGCAGGACACTTCGATCATCTCATGTGCTCACACAATGGCCCTGTGACAGACATACTGGACAGGCCACTGCCTTCAGGGGGCACACCAACATACAAGGGACAGACTTGCGTTCAACCCCTCAACAGTGTAATAATGGAAATGAACATGGAATATGGTGGGAGCACTTTGGGGGACAGAGGGCAGGGTCTCGGGGTGGCCAAGGAAGACTTCCTGAAGTCTGTGAGACCTGTGCTGCATTTTGGAAGCTGACTAGGACTTAACTAGGTGGAGAACTATTCACAGGACTAGTTCCAAGTTCTTAATCTGAAGGTGTGGGAGGGAGGCAGAGATGGGGGAGGAAGTGGTACTGAGGAGGTGGCGCTGGATTAGGAAGGGATGTGTTGGGAGAGATGGTCACCTGGGTGGGGGTGACTAGAGGGTTGAGGTCTGAGCCTGTGGCCTGCAGAGCAGTGGTGTCATGAACAAAAGTTCAGTTCAGTTCAGTTCAGGCGCTCAGTTGTGTCCGACTCTTTGCGACCCCATGAATCGCAGCATGCCAGGCCTCCCTGTCTATCACCATCTCCTGGAGTTCACTCAGACTCACGTCCATCGAGTCTGTGATGCCATCTAGCCATCTCACCCTCGGTTGTCCCCTTCTCCTCCTGCCCCCAAACCCTTCCAGCATCAGAGTCTTTTCCAATGATCAACTCTTTGCATGAGGTGGCCAAAGCATTAGAGCTTCAGCTTTAGCATCATTCCTTCCAAAGAAATCCCAGGGTTGATCTCCTTCAGAATGGACTGGCTGGATCTCCTTGCAGTCCAAGGGACTCTCGAGAGTCTTCTCCAACACCACAGTTCAAAAGCATCAATTCTTCAGCGCTCAGCCTTCTTCACAGTCCGACTCTCACATCCATGCATGACCACAGGAAAAACCATAGCCTTGACTAGACGGACCTTAGTTGGCAAAGTAATGTTTCTGCTTTTGAATATGCTATCTAGGTTGGTCATAACTTTTCTACCAAGGAGTAAGTGTCTTTTAATTTCATGGCTGCAGTCACCATCTGCAGTGATTTTGGAGCCCAAAAAAATAAAGTCTGACACTGTTTCTACTGTTTCCCCATCTACTTCTCATGAAGTGATGGGACCAGATGCCATGATCTTCGTTTTCTGAATGTTGAGCTTTAAGCCAACTTTTTCACTAATGTAGTCAAAAAGAAGCCAGTCTCAACATGGGCTTGAATGCAGAAGGAATGATAAACTTCTGTGTGGTGCCAAGCTGGATTTCTGTTAGAGCAGCAGTTCTCCACCAGGGGCAGTTTTCCCCCTGGGGCCATTTCATTCTGCCTAGAGACCTGTTCAGAGGTCAGAGCTCTGGGAGGGTGTGTGCCCCTGGCATCCAGTGGGTAGGATTCGGGGATGCTGCACCAATGCACAGGAGAGGCCCCGAAACAAAGAGGTATCTGGCCCAAAACAGTGCTGAGGTTGAGGAACCCTATCCTGGAGCATCCCCTCCAGGGTGACCTGAGTACCCTATGAGCAAGTGGAGAAACAAGGGTAATTCAAAGGCCATTAACAAACAGATTGCTTTCCAATGTACAGGATTGTAGTTGTAAAAATCTTAGGAAGGGCAACAGAAAGCTTTGGTCAGGGTTCTGGGATGCCCACTTATGCTGACTACATTCTAGACCTGAAAAGAGATAATGTCGCTTTGCCTGGACTCCTCCTTCTCCTGTCAACACATTTGGTGGGATGTCACTTTCAGACCACCCCAGTGCCCTGTTCCTGGGTCCTCCTTCTATACACATGCAAGGAAAGAGTAAGCTGACAGAATTTCACCCATCCTCGCTATACAATAGAACAATATCTTGTTCATGGCAATTGTATGACTCATGCCAGAAGACAGTCTTCCCAACTTTATGAGCAATTCTGGGGGGTCCAAAGTCCACCTAGAAACCCTGGGTAGTTCTTGGATGGAGCTCAGAAATGTACATATTTGGGCTTAATATTTCCAGGAACCCTGATAAGGGGGGATCAGGGGCCATAGTTGAGAAAGTCTTGCTATAAGAGCACAAAGGGATGGGTGAAGAAGGGAATGAAGTAGAGGAGTTTATATCAGATCACGCAGGGCAGAGGCAGGCATGACTCTGAGCTGATGGAGGTAGATCAGAAGAATAGGGAGGTGCTGGGGACCAGTGGCTTTCTGAGGTTTTATCCACAGAATCCTTTCTTTAGAGAATCCAGGGAAGTCTAACCTGTAAACCAAAAAACCTGGGGGATGTTCTGATTTAAGTGAGGTGAAAGGGCTCTCTTAAGCATTGCCACTTCCTGATACTTCTGATAGCCAAATTCTACCAAAAATTTGTGAAGTTCATCAAACCCAACAGACTCCAGCAGACTTTATATTAGGAAATAAATCCATAACATCAAGTTTCCGAGGAAAAAAGGCACACCCAGTTGGTCAGTTCAGTTGACTTGAGTATCTAATGATATGAGTGACCAATGTTTATTCATTCATTTACTAAGTATTTTTTTTGAAGACTGGCTGTGGGCCAGGAGCTGTTCTAGAATATGAGTAGTATGGTTGGGCCACCTATATGCTGTCTTTCTTCTAATTGTTTCCCCGCTCATCAGTCCAACTCTAAGAAGTTAGGGAAAGAAACAAAATTAAACTCACAATTTGGTTACTTACTCAGGCTTTTAGTGAGCTACTTGATGGTGGAATCCTGGAAATTACTAACAGTGAAACTAAGGCTTCTCTCCAGGTCCCTTGTTTGAATCCTCCTTGCCCTCATCCTCAGGTATAATGGGCTGAGTAGTATAGTAAGATGAACACATGGGCTTCCCTAGTGGCTCTGGTAAAGAATCTGCCTGCAATGCAGGAGGCAGCTGGTGATGCCTGAGGCCTAGGTCTGATCTCTGGGTCAGGAAGATCCCCTGGAGGAGGAAATGGCAACCCACTCCAGTATTCTTGCCTGGGAAACCCCATGGACCGAGGAGGCTGGGAGGCTAACATCTTCAGTCCTCAAGAAAGTATTCCCAGGGAAAGGAATTCCACTGAGGGACCCCAGATAGCAGAAGCAAAAAGTCCATTGCAATAATACCGAGGCGTGGCAGATGATCATGGCAGACTGAGGGGTCCAGGTCAAGATGAACATGTGAGCCATCCCTGCTCCCTCCCTCCCCCGCCGCCCGCCACTTCTGTTTCTGCTAAGAACAGGACACACAAAGCTCACCTCTTAATATTTCCAAATAATGCCGTTTTAAGAATCTGGCTGGCTAGTGTGTGACAAAAATTTTAAAAAGACCTGACAACAAAAATTACTATTCAAAGTAAAGTATTATTTTAGGGTGACATTATTTTTTAAATTCACATTTTTCATTTGTTATACCATGTAGCAGTTCTGTGAACACATAGATAAGAGGATACAATAGATATTTGACAGTGTAGTTCTCAGAGTATTTGCATATCCAAGAGATTATTTCAGCGAGTATACTTAGACTGACCCTATTAACCATTCACAATATTTTGTCTTGAATTCAATTCACACTCTGTGGACATGTCCAATTCACATTTCAGCTCTTAACGCTGTTTTCCCTCTTAGACTTTATATTAGGAAATAAATCCATAACATCAAATTTCATGACAACATCTGCTCTGGCTGACATGATTGAAAGAGAATTTCACTCATGCCAGGTTATTCTGTTTCTTAATTTGTTCTTTATCATACCTGGAGAAGCAGCATCTTTTATCAAGTCCAATATAGAGAATGAAGCTACTGGGGCAGAATTCACAACTGGCAGCAGCCTCGGCAGTGCTGGAAGGTGACTACAGGAAGTACTCTGAGGCAGCAGAGTTGACAGGATGGCTGGAGGCGGATTTCCAGGCATGAATGGCTTTGCCACACATGCCCAGGGCAGTTCTGCCAAGCTAACAACCGGAGCATTCAAGATGAAGGTAGATCATTGCCTAAAATGGGCAATGGATTTTAATGAGAAAAAAATACTAGTCCCTGTGTACACCAGTGTTCATAGCAGCAGCATCCCCAGTCACAAAGTGCTGAACAAGCCACATGGCTGTGAACAGATGAATGGGTAGACCGAATGTGGTATATCCATACAGGGGAACATTATCCAGTCATACAAAGGAAGGACGCTCCCATACAGGCCACAACACAGATGAACCTTGGAAACATGCTCAGTGAAGTAAACCAGACGCAAAAGGACAAATATTGTATGATTCCACATGTATGAAGTATCCCGAATAGGCAGATCCACAGAGGCAGACTGTAGGTTAGAGGCTTCCAGGGCTATAGGAGAAGAAGAGAGTGGGGAGTTGGTGATTAATGGGTTCAGAGTCTCTTTTGGGGATGTTGAAAAATTTTGGAAATAGTGATGAGACATATGCAAAATTGTAAATGTAATAATCCCACAATTAACATCACTGGATTGTGCAACCCCCCCAAAAATGATTACCATAGCATGTTTTATGCTATATATATTTCACCACAATGAAAAATTAAATAGTTATATATTATATATATAATGATTTAATTAATATATATATTTTTAAAGCTGATATCCTAATATTAGGAGGTTGAGGACTGTGTTCTCAACTTCTAGGTACAGGCAGAGGGAGACCATGAGCCCAACTTCACGTGCTCATGGGCCCCATATGGTTCTCATGCTTACAACCTCCTGACATTCGGATAGTAGCTCTTTTTAAAATCTAACACCAGTCAGTCAGATTTTTAAAGAAACCTATGAAAACTGTACCTGGGAAACTAAACAAACGAAGATAGAACATACAGTAAGCAGCCATCTCAGAGCTCCACAATTCAAACTGTCTCAGAAAGAAATCCATCTCTTATCTCATCCTTGCCCAGACTTATAGCACGTGCTGGTGGCCACCTTTCCAGACCTCATCTCCCACGTGTGGGGCGATGGGGCCTGTCTCCTCTGGCCAAGCACCTCACCGTGCTAACATGCCTGAAATGAGATGAGGCTCCAGAATGTTCTGGAGGCGGAGCTGTAACACAGTGTCATCTTCTTGGCCAGCTCCTGGCACCACTTCCTTCCCATCAGCTTCAGCTCCTACCTGCTGGCGGTTCCATGTTTTCAGTGGCAGGAGAGGGCCTATGGAAGGCGGAGAGGTCTCCTGAGCTCTGCGGCCATGAGAGGCCTGCTCACCTCTCAGCCTCCAGCTCCTCCTTGTTGCCAGAAGGAGAAAAGGCGACTTTCTGGAATGGGGACAGGAGCCCAAAGGCAGCACGGGCAGCAGGAGCGGGCGGGCAGGCAGTAAAGTTTCCAGATCCCCAGGGGACGTAATCCCATTCTCCAGCCAGGTGCTGCAAGTGAGGCTGGTGGCTTCCAACCTTCTTGGCCTGAGGCCAGAGTTTCCAGGCTTCCCTCCACCCTGAACTCCTTCCCATCATCTTTCCAACCAGAAGCTTGTTAACTGTTTTCCTGTGCTTTTATCCAGATTTCAAGGCACCCTCTGTGTGTTAAACTTCAAAGAAAGTTTGCTACAGTAAGTGCCATGCTGTAGCAAGGGGAAAGCTGCAAACAGCTCTGTTGAAAATGGTTTTGTTCAAATGAATGGGGCTGGGACTCTTTCCTCTCGCACCCACCCCCCCACACACACACATACTCTATTTCTTTCAGATGAAATTGCATTTGTGTCTGGATTAAGTTGCCTGGTATCAATCCTGAAATTTTTAAAGATGAAAAGCAGAACAGCCGCACAATATTTAACATGTGAAATGATTATGGAATGGCACCGGGCCAATGTTTATGAATCATTGAATATGATCATAAATCATAAAAAATAATCACCAAAAGGTAAATAAATTACCCAGCTTACTGCTTATTTTCACGTAGGGTCTGACACAAAAGCAGCAGCCATGAATGATTTATACCTGTTTTAACAATAATACTCATTTTACTGAAAGATGGTCAGCACTTGGACTGCTGTGGGCAGCATGCCAGTTGTCGAAAGGTTAATGTTTCAGCAGCAATACATTAAATTATGAATAATACCAGTCCCAAAATGGAAGGTTATTAGCTCAGTATGCTTAATTAGCCCAGCTAGAACTTTGCCATCAAGTAGCAGTGCCCATTACTGCAGCACTTGCCTTGATGGGGGATGGCAGCTTTGGGATTCTAATGGCAGGAGCCGGGGCAGGTAGAGGCAGGAGGGGTGTGGGCATGTCCTTTCTTTTCAACTCAGGGCACAATTATTAGAAGCATCTCAAAGCTGGTTTTCGGGATTTTGAGCTTTCCCATGGTTTACCCAGTAAGTCTTCCCAGCAAGAAAGGGCAGAAATGACCTGGGAGGGGCATGGTACTTAGTGTTGTGGATACAGAGGATGGTTCACAGGCTGGGCGAAGCCATCAGCATTCATCCAGCATGGGCATTTATTGAAAACTACTGCCTACCAGGCACGTGCAAAGCAGTTAATGAGACCAACAGGTTCTCAGATCTAAGACAGGGGAGAGCCCTTAAACAACCAGCTATGCAATTAGTGCCTTAATTACAGCCTCGTGACTGCTAGAAGGGGTGGGTTCAGAATGCCGCTGGCACCTGGACTGGAGTCAGGGTCGGGGGTTTTGGAGAAGGCTTCCTGTAGGAAGTACCATTCATTCTGATCTCTAAAGGGTGAGAAGAAATGAGCTAGGTGAACCTCCAGGAGAAACTCTTTCAGGCAGGGACTAGCTAAATCACGCCAGAGCCTCCAGAAAGGATGGTGCTAGAGAGAGATGCAGGCTTTGGGTAAAAGGAGTATTGACAGTGTGCTTGCCTGCAGGCCATGAAGATGTTGCTGAGCACCTCGCTTGTTGGGTGCGTGTGTCTGTGTGTGCATGTGTGCCTACACCTGGCCCCACAGCCACCCATCCCCCTCTCCTCCTGCTGTCTTTGCCGTAGGAGATGCTCCCGTTTAAAACTCCAGGCTCACAGGCAGGGGTAGGGCCAGACCCACCCCTGGCCTGCCTGCTACATCCCGCTGTCTGCACCACCGCCCAGCTCTACTTAGTACTATTAGTAGCTTGTTTTTCTAAGCCCTAAAATTCATTTTCTTTTCCCGCCTCGCTTCCAGAAAAATAAATAAAAGTGAACACATCACTCATTTAAGAAGAGGAATGGAATTTAGGTTGCGTTTTTCTTTCTATTTTTATGATTAGTTAGAATTTTCCTGGGAACACGGCCAGGAGGGCATTATGGTGAGATAATGTCCTGTATTTAATCACGGCTGCAATGGCGAGCCGTATTCTGTGGGGAGAAGCCGAGTTAACGCATCTTCCCGGTCGTGTGTTTTCAGGGTACCACGGGTAGCCCAAGATGAAGACTGGGCCAAGAGGCAGCTGGGCGCCAGGCCTGTGTGAAAACCTACAGGTGGACAAGATGCAGCCATGACTGTCTTCATGCGGGACCCATCAGCCCCGAGAACCCTGAAAGCCCCAAAGGAGGCAAGTGCAGGAGGCCCCAAAACTGACCAAAGTCACATCCTTGGCCCTGCACCCTGTGAACTTTTCTGGCATCGTCCACGTCCGCCTCTGCACAGCCCCTTGGCCTGGATGCATTTCCTGTTTTCAAGTGGGCATCCCACCCCTTTGTGACCCCAACACCATGTATGAAGGGGGAGCTCAAGGCTTCTGAGTGAACCTGGAAATCAGCAAAAGGTAGGACCCATCTGTTCCTTAATTCTGCGCATGCGTGGCCGTCCAGCAACCCACAGTTCCCCTGCGGGGGTGTGTCCGTGGCGGTTGACAGGTTTCCGAGTCCCTCTTGTTTTCCAAGATGGTTGATCCATCACTGAAGAATGAAAGAATTGCTGGCAGTGGAAAAATAGAAACAGATATTTAGCGAGATGTCTTAGGGAGATGTCTGGAAGGCAGGAAAGGCAGATCAGATTTAACTTGGAAGAAGGGAGCCCGGAGGATATGTGGATGGATGCGGATCCACCTTTCTCGGCCAGGAAAACCAGAGCGGGTGGGGAGGGGCACATGGAACCCTTCACATTCACTGTTGTCCTATTAAATGTGGCGTTAGAAGGAGTAAGGTAAGGGCAGTGGAGAGAACAGGATGCCCCAAGCAACCCATAAATAGCAGGGCGAAGACAAAGTGTTTATTACTTAGCTTCATGAAGCCCATATAAGCACTCTCCCGGGGTGCGAGAGCGCGGGAGCATGTGTGTCCGGGGATGGGGAGTCCCAGACCCACTGTTCGCGCTTGGCTTGATTCTGTGAAGGCGTCTATTTGATGGAACGTACTGGAACAGTTCATAGCCAGCACAGCAAACCTTGTGCGGAGACAGAGCTTTCTTTTTCTCTTTCCTTTTCCTGTTTGCAGTGAGAATGAGGCCTTTCTCTTCTCGGCCCTTTGCTCTCCCCAAAGTTGTCTCACGAGGTCACTGCCAGCTGACAGGCTTGCCTTTCAGTGTGAGCTTGGAATGGAAACAATGCCCTGTGTTCTGGGGGGCTGGTGAGGCTCTGGGCCTGTTCCTGACCAGGCTGCCCTAAACTGTAAATGGGTTATTGTTTTAGCAGGACTGTCAGTTTCTATAGACAATTTGCTGTATGTGATGCAAGACTTGCTCCTTCTAGTTTGTATGTATATATGTATATCCATAGACGGGAAAGAGTCCCCAGTTTGATCCCTGAATCAGGAAGATCCCCTGGAGAAGGGAATGGCTACCAACTCCAGTCTTCGTGCCTGGAGAATCCCACGGACTACAGTCCATGGAGTGGCAAAGAGTCAGACAGGACTGAGCGATTAACACTTTCACTTTTATATATGTATGTAGAGGTACATACACATACACATACCACCAGTATCGAGTGGCAGAAAGGTGATTTAAGATCATCATGCTTACTTTCAAACCGGTTTGGCCCCTCACTTGCTGTGTTTCTTTGAGCAACAGAGTTACCCTCTCAGTACGGGTATTAGCAAGGCATTAGCATCTCAGTTCAAACAAGTCTGCCTACAAGATCCCTTCTAGTTCAAACATACTTTGACCCTGTGATTGCAAGATATTACATTACCATGTTCAACAACAAGCTTAAAAGAACTTTCTTTGAATAGCTTATCCATTGACGGACATGATTTCTAAGAGCAGTCAAGGATGTGTGCTGAATGTTCTATTGAATCCCCTGAATGCTGAAGTTAGTGGTTTGCAGATATGAATGGCAAGAAGCGGAAAGTAGAAGAGATCTGTGTTGTCAAGTTCTAAGATCTTGAAAAATCCTTACAGTCATACTCAGGAGTGTCAGTTACAATATACTTTGTCACCAATGGATACTATTTGGAAAAGTAAGAAGCATTTTCAAAAGCTATATATTGGAGGTTTCTGAATGAGTACCCAGTTCTGAAAACTCTTTTCATTGGAAGAGGAACAGCAAATAGATAAGAAACAATTCACCAAAACTAAAGTTGACTATTTTTCATTACTAATAATGGTCAAGTAACAATAATATTGCCTACCAGACGCCTCAGAGGAAACCAGTAGGGCAGTGACAGAACCCAGCCAAGGCCAGCCTCTAGGATGCTAGGAGCCCTCTGGCACAGCCAGCCTCAGGCTGGCACTGGCTGACTGGCTCTGTGAAAGTGTCACCGGCACAGAACTGTGTGCCGGCCTTCCAGGAAGGTAAGTGACTAGCTGGGCCAAGAAGGAGGGATTCCCCAGGGTTCTACCAGAAGCTTTGCTGAGAATCACAGCCCTGCAGCCACTGACCGCCATGGCCCGCCCCTTAGTAGGTCTCCGTGAGGGGGGGTCTCTCCCGGGCTGACTGGCCAAAATCCCTTTTAGAGGAGGCTGACACTACAATCTGCCTGGCTAGAGGTCTTCAGTGCTTCTTTAACCTACATTTTTCCTTCCTTCCCTCCCTCCACAAGCACTGACTGGATTATACTGTTTGGCAGGCACTAGGGGAGGCCCACAGTCCTCTTGTACTAACAAATGAGTCTGGGCTGGAAGTACTTTCTGCCTCACAAGACAGATAATCACAAGTATAGTTTAGAATTCCATACACTGAGCTGGAGAGCACAGAGAAGGAAGAAAGCAGCTCAGGCTATAGAGCGTCTCAGAAGAGACGTTTATGGTAGATATTGGTAGAGGGGAACAAGGCATTCCCAGCAAAGCAAACACAGCCTATTTAGAAAGCAGGGGTAGGTATTTTTTGGCTCACGTCCAAGACTTAAAGAAGAATCAACACTGGGGATGAGTTTGAGATACACAGCCTCAAAGCAACCACAGCCTGGGTTCAGGACTATCTCTTCAACTTATACGCTGCAGATAATTGCCTAGGCCTGGACGTTGGTGAGGAGAGGAGTAGGGAATATCCAGACCCTGACCTGTCATTCGGAAAAAGCTTGATGATCATTTTCAAAGGCTGCAGGCCATTCTCTCAGAGTGACATCCCACCTCAGACGCTATGTCTGTGAGGATGAGAGGTCTGCCTGGGGCAGTCTTGAGACCTGTATGCTGATTGCTAACAATACCGTCAACGCAGGGTCCATGGATAGTGTGGGCGCCATATGCACGATTTCATCACAGTGGAGCCCTTGGTGTTTCTAGCATTGGCACCCCTGCTTTGCTTTCTTTTTAAACTTTAATTTTATTAGATTGTGATCAATTTACAATGTTGTGTTTTAGGTATACACAAAATGATCCAGTTATATATATACATGTATTTTTAAAATTCTTTTTCAGGTTCTGTTCTCATGTATGTAGGTTGTCAGAGAATATTGAGTTTCCTGTGCTATACAGTAAGTCCTTGTTGGTTATCTGTCTTATATACAGTAGTGTCTATGTATGTGTTCGTCCTAAGCACCTGATTTTTCCTCCCTGCCACGTTTCCCCTTTGGTAACCATAAGTTTGTTTTTTATATCTGTAAGTCTGTCTCTACTTTGTAAATAAGTTCACTTGAACTTTTATTTTAAATTAGATTTTACATATGAGTGATCACATGATATTTGTATTTCTCTGTCTGACTTCCTTCACTTGTTATGATAGTCTCTAGGTCCATCCATGTTGCTGAAAGTGGCATTGTTTCATTTTCATGACTGAGTAATATTCTATTGTTGGGCTTTCTTGGTTGCCCAGTGGTAAAGAATCCACCTGCCAATGCAGGAGATGTGGGTTGGGTCCCTGGGTTGGGAAGATCCCCTGAAGGAGGGAAATGGCAACCTGTTCCAATATTCTTGCCTGGACACTGACAGAGGAGGCTGGTGAGCTACAGTCCATGGGGTTACAAAAGAATCAGATATGACTTAGTGACTAACAACAACAAAATCACAACAGCATTCCACTGTATGTATGCACCACATCTTCTTTATCAACATTTCCTGGTCAATGGACATTTAGCTTGCTTCCATGTTTTGGTTATTGTAAATAGCGTTGCAGTGAACACTGGGGTTCATGTATCTTCTTGGACTATGGTTTTCTCCAAATAGACCCTTTGTTCAATGATGTAGTTGACTTCCTATTGGCCCGTCTCTCTCCTTTTTGATCTCTCCTTGCTAAAAGATAGACATTGATTGAAGAGATCCAAGTGCATACGTAAAGAGGAAATACCACCTTTGCCTTTGAAAGTAGGTGTATGGCTAGGCAGGCTACTGAGATCCAGGTCTGTATTATATCCACAGGCGGAGGCCCTACCCAACCCTAAGCTTTCCTGTGAACCACATTCTGCCTCTGGCCCTCTCTGCCTACACCTCACCCTCACAGTCCTACCTAGGAGGTTAAGTAGAATTACCTCCCTTTTAGGACCTAGGTATGGCCAAGACTCTCCAATGACTAGCCCACATGACCAGCACTCTAGGGATTAGAAGCCCAGCCTTCTTGTGATAAGGTAAGCGCCTATTAGCAGTTCTATCTTCTGAAATAGGTATCTCAATATCCCTGACCTTCTGAGCTTATAGATTGGACAGCCCTGAACTTCAAGACCCCTTACTCATGTATTAAATCTCATGTGATTACCCGGATTTGTGGCCCCCACAACCTACTCTGAGGCCTAATATTCATTTGCCCTATTCATTTCTCCTTTGTGCTTCTCAACACAAAGGAGAAATGAATGGACTAGACTTGACACTGACTTCATAGGCTATATGTAATCATGTAGATGCTAAGTACAGGTATGTGAAAGGAAAGAAATTAAAGTCTGGCTTGGCCAATAAAACTTTCTTGTCCCTTACAATTTAAAACATTTCCTGATCTTTGAACCACATTAAATCTCATAGTGTATTAGAATTTGGTGACACTATCCTTTACCACTGGAAAGAGCTCAAAGACTGCTTTGACATGAACAAAGTAATCTTGTCCATGAAAGAAAATGTATGAATACCACTTGCTTGCAGAGCCCCATGTGGTTCTTGTCGGTCATCCTCCATTTAATTAGAACTGCAATCATCTCTCAAGGGGCACCTGGAGGCTTCATTAAATCTATCAGCTTCCCTATGATATATAAAACTGGTGATGTTGAAAATCTTGGCCATATAAAAAATACTAGGAAGTTGGGGGAAATGTATATATCATCTGGGTTGTTGTCGTTCAGTTGCTAAGTCATATCCAACTCTTTGGGACCCTATGGACTGCAGCTTGCCAGGCTTCTCTGTCCTTCACTATCTTCTGAAGTTCACTCAGATGCATGTCCATTGAGTTGGTGATGCCATCCAACCATCTCATCCTTTGTCACCCCCTTTTCCTCCTGCCTTCAATCTTTCCCAATATCAGGGTCTTTTTCAGTGCTCAGCCTTCTTTATGGTCCAACTCTAACATCCATACATAACTACTGAAAAAACCATAGCTTTGAGTATGCAGACCTTTGTTGGCCAAGTGATGTCTCTGCTTTTTAATACGCTGTCTAGGTTTGGGGGCTTCAGGTAAAATGCATTCCCGTTTCATTCCTGTAGGACCAGGGCTTTCCTGCAGTCACCATAAGAACAGCATTCTTCCCAATTGGTACATTTGCTCATGTCTACCTCACATTCCTGGAGCCTTCCCATGTCCAGTCACGTCTTTTAAAGCTGTCATTCCGGGCCCTTTTATGACCGTGAGCATGGCTCACTGATGCTTCTTGTGTGCCTCTACTGAGCCTGCCTTCCTCCATCTGGGGAAAAGGAAGTTGCCTTCTGAGTGGAGTTCACCAAGGGCCTTTCCAGTAATCTACTTTGAGGTTAAATTTACAGCTATCAGAAATTATCTAGAACCTCTCTACTTCCATTCAGGTGCTAGGAAGGCCTTCCAGCCTTCGTAACCTCACCTTACCATGGAGCCACAGAGTGTCTTTCATAGCATTGTCACCTGTGACTTACAACACTGTGTTAGTTTCAGGTGTACAACAGAGTGACTCAGTTATACATGCATGAGTGTCTTTTTTCAAATTCTTTCCCCTTTTAGGTTATTACAGAATATCGAGCAGAGTTCTCTGTCCTATATAACAAGTAGGCCATTGTTGGTTATCTGTTGATATTTTAAATACAGTAATGTGTACATGTTAATCCTGAAACTTTTTATTGAGATCACTGTTCTTGGCATTTTGAGCCAGATAATTCTTTGTTGGCAGGGAGAGGCTGTCGTGTGCGTTGTGGGGTATTTAGCCGCATCACTGGCCTCTCCTCACTAGATGTCAGTGGCACTGGCCCCTCAGTTGTGACAAGCAGAAATGTCTCCAGACATTGCCAGATAGCCCTGGGATGAGGAAAAAAAATTCACCCCCTTAGTTGGGAATCACTGCTCTAGAATTCATGCTGTGTGGGGCTTTGTGGCTTTTCCAGTGGAGGGAATGTTCTAGAGTGTTTGTGGCATCTTCTTTGGCTTATAAGAAACAGAAAAGACAAGACATGACCACAGGGAGAGTCCCTGGACCCAAGGAAACCACAAGACTTTGCACCATTCATTTGCAGTTCTTTACTCTCAGTATCATATCTTCTGTATGAGAGTTACTCAGCTGTGTTAGCAGTTCTGATGTGGAACAGGGAACGGGGGCAGTGGTAGATCTTCTTGTCCAGTCATCTCCTGTCCTGTGGAAACGCTTGTCTCTGTCATCGCAAGAGGTCTCATTAGAAAGCCCTTAAGAAGCTTTATCTGCTTGTTATGCTGCAGTAAGCCAAGAGTTTTCTGAAACGCCCTTTCCTGTCTGTGTCTCACTTGGCCATTGCCACAGATTCTAGTAAATCTGCGATGCTTCAGAAACTGTGTCATCATTTCTCAGTGTTTTCAACACACTTCATTTCAAAGAAGGCCTTTATTCTAACAAGCTCATTTGAATGACCAGCAACTAAGAGAAAGAACTGGACCTGTGGAGATCTGTCCAGGCCCCGCTACTTCCTTCATGTCTAAGAAGCATAGTCTCCCAATATTCATTGCAGGGTCTGCTTCCATCTTGCACAAAAAGTGAAAGTAAATTAGTGGGAGTAAAATGCAAAATCCATTCATTCATTCAAAGAAAAGTTACCAAGTCATTCAAAGAAAAGTCACCATTCATTCATTCAAACAAAAAGTTACCATCGTGTTAGTTACTGTAAGTTACTCTAGTTATTGTAGTTACTCTAAATACTGTGTATTTAGAGACACATAAGATACAAAGTTCAAGACTTGTCCAGTGATAGAGTCCAGTGTGAACAAGAACATTCACAATACAAATTAGGGGTCCTAGAACATAAGTGCCATAGGTGTTCTGGAAAATGTCATGGGAAGAGAAGATGTATTCTGCATACTACAGTCCTTTGCCTGGCCACAGTTTCCAGAATACTTGTGTAAATGGCCTGTGAGAATGTGTCTTTGCCTTCTTGGACAGAGTTGGTACAGACCAGTGGATCAGGGAAATATGGAAAATATTTCATGGAATATGGAAAATGCAAAAAAATATCTGGGCTTTCCTGAAGCATTTGGAAAATGACAGGTTGCCCATTTATCTCATGGGAAAGAAGACCCAAGTATGAGTGTGTTAGTAATCAGTTGACTATCGTCACTGATGTCAGTGTGGAAAGAGACACCACCTGATGTGGAGAGAGCACATCTGGTGCTGTGACTCCAAGGCTTTTCATCTTGATCATGTGTGGTTGTCATGAAGTCATACGTTGAGAATAAAGAACTCAACAAATTTTGATAGGCTGGGACAATGCGCCACACCTAATGAGATAAAATCTAAAAACAAGAAAATGCAAGAGTTTGTCTTGGATCCAAAAACCTATCTGCACAAAGGCAGGGGCAGGAGGCTAGGCTTGGCAACAGATGTTGAGAAAGCAATTTTTTTCACCAGATTTTGTAATAGGAATCATCTCATACCTGTGTAAAATGTGGGTTCCCAGGGGCCACCCTCAGATCGTCAGAGTCAATGAGTTTGAGGTGGAGCCCAAGAATCTGCATTTATTAAGGCTCCTCGGCCATTCTGTGGCAGAAGATCTGGAAGCCACAGTTTGCAAACTTAGAGGTCTGAGTTGATAGGAAGAGAATTCAACAATAGTATTGAGTAAAGTGTAATGAGGAGGACAAAGGAGATGAGAACCTTGCTCTACTGGGCTTGGCAGAGCAGACATGAACAATTTACATTTAATCTTGGGCCATGACCCTGGAAGAAGAGAACCAAACTAGAAACGGGGAGGCAGGGGACTCCGAACCAGGGCATGCAAAGAATAGTTGAGGGAACTGACAGTGCCGAGAAAGATCAGAGGGAAGAGGACAGAAGCAGAGAAGGGTGATCTGCATAAACTTGCTCTGGGTGGCCTCACAGGGTGGCACTAGCAGCGGTGTGAGGGCCATCGGCTTCAGCCCAGAATAATGACCAACTTCTCCAATAGGCAGAGGTGCACAGGGCTGGAGGTGTTCAGTAATGGACTGGAGAACACATTTAATAATTCTTTTAGGAAGTTGGTGATAAAAAGAAGAGTGGGACATTGAACAGGTGGTGGGATCAAGGAAAGTGTTGCTCATTGCATTTTTCATAGAAGAGAATACAGCATGTGTAGATTTCCAAATAAAAATGGATTTCTTACAGAAAGATAAAAGTGTGATGAGGGCAGGCATTCAGGGGGGAAGGAGCAGAGAGAGATGAATAAATGAAGAAACAGGGGATCGGATGGACTTGGAAGGGTGGTCTCTAAGACCCAGGAAAGATTTGCAGTGGAAGCAAGCAGAAAAGAAGAAAGGAGGTAAGGATACAAAGGCATTTTATGGAGGAAAAGAGGGTGCCCTGCAAGCCACCTTATGATCACGCAGCAGGCAAGTCGAGGTTCTTTCCAGTTATGGTTTCAAGAAACAACGGGTTGAAATATGTTATCCAGAGTTAAGAAAGAGTAGGGTTGGGGAGGGCTTGAGGAATGTGGGAGAAGTGTGGAGTGGCAGGTTTGTGGAATTCAGTGAGGAGTCAACAACCATCCCTGATTGGCTGTTGCACTGTAGAACTTGCAACTGGGCACATTCAGCTCAAGTTCCTTGCGTTCCCAGCAGTGTGGATCAATCCAGAGGCTTAAGTGAGTGAGCAGGCAGCTGGGGGGAACCTGGACTGCAAATCGGCATGGTGGACCTGGGTAGGGTAAAACACTTGAATTTCAGGCTCACAGAGATTGGTAAATGCCAAGCTTTGAGGTTCAGGGCAATGGGGTTTTCTTTTTCAGAGCCTCTGAACAAGCACCTGTCTTCATGAAGTGTAGAAACTCCACACTCTAGGGATACTTACTCATAAGTACTCAAGATATCTGAATTTTATTTCAAGGGTGTCACCTCTGTGCCTCCATCTTCATCTTTATAGAACTGGGGCTGTTCTGACTTGGAGATGGCATCATGCGGCATGTGTCCTAGAAATGTTGGGCTTTTATAAGCCATGAGATTTTAGGAAGTATACAGACTCTCTGTCCACTGTAATTCACGTTAAGAGATATAAGCTACGAGACTTCTTACATGTTTTCTTCTAGTTTTCTCATTTATTTCCTAGTGGACTTGCAATATATTTATGGAAAATAATGGCTCTGACTTGCCTGAAACTTGCAAGATTGACACAGTCTGAAAAGTCACCATAGTCTTTGGCCTCAAACCCATTCAATATAGAAATCTCTTCAGGTAATACCTAAAT
>SJXQ01005267.1:183957-202715 GCA_006408695.1 Aepyceros melampus
TCCCCGCCGCGCGCCCGGGGACCCTCCCTCCCGGGGAGGAGCGACCACCAGCCCCGGCCGCCACCATGAGCCCCCCTCCCCTGCCCCAGGCCTCCCCGCACCTAGCCAGAGCCACCTTAGAGCCCCGGGGGCAGCGGGAGGTGGGGAGAAGGCCGCCTGGAGTGGTGGGTAAGTTCGGGGCTTCGGTGCCGCTGGAATTTCCCATTGTCGCGCCCGCAGAGGCCCCCGGACCTGCGAGTGCCTCCTCCCTCCGGAGGTGTGCGGAGCCTTTGTGTGCCAGGTGAGTGCAGCCTCCCGCCCCCGGCCGGTCCGCGCAGCCGGCCTGGAGCTGCGGGCAGGTGCTGCGAGTCTGGCTGAACTTCCCATTCTCGTGGGGCATGTGGGGGAGGGGCAGGCTGGATACACCTGAACTGCTAGACTCTACTTGGAACCTACCTGGGGTGAGAGCCTCTGAATTCTGCTGGGCATAGAGTAAAGCCCTTCCTCCTTCCCTCCCTTCCATCTTTTCCTCCCCTCCCTCCTGCCTTCCTAATTTTGCTTTTGGGTTAGTTCCTGCCTTCTGAATATTTGCGGTGCTGGTGCCA
The DNA here is from genome assembly GCA_006408695.1 of Aepyceros melampus. Classification (NCBI taxonomy): domain Eukaryota; kingdom Metazoa; phylum Chordata; class Mammalia; order Artiodactyla; family Bovidae; genus Aepyceros; species Aepyceros melampus. The sequence goes on from SJXQ01005267.1 coordinate 184,542, forward strand.
TTTAGAAGTTTGAGTTCCGCCGCCGAAAAATACACGCTCTTCATTGCAAGAGAAGTCACTGGCCAGTTGGGAACAGTGTGAACAGTGCGCTTATTGGAGAGTAATTAAAGGGAGAATCAGAGCTTTGGAGCCGGAAGGCACCTTTGGAGAAGGACTAGCCCACCCTCTACTTTGAGTTGGTTGGCCCTCTGGAAAAACCGGAGCAGCCTTCATTTCTGTAGGGAGGGGGGTGGTCGAGAGAGGGAGAGAGAGAGACAGAAAGAGAGAGAGAGAACTTAGATGTTTGTGCTGTTGAAAAAAGAGGAGGAAGGCCCAAGTTAGGTCAGTAAAAGAAAAAAAAAAAAAAAACCCTAAAGTAATCATGGTGAGCTGGAAGGGAAAGAACTTTCTGGAAAATGGTGCTTTCTGCTTTGGACATACCTGTGTTATAATGATGAGAAATGCCTGGAGGGCAAAGATTACAGTTCATTGCCTGGTGTAGTCTTAAGAGTGCTTTGCCTGGCGCAGTGGTGCATGGTATATAAACTGGTTTAAATGAAAAGAGCTAGCAGGTGAATCCAAGAGGGTCTTCTCTCCCACCTTCTATTTGTGTCATTTAACCGGCCTTGAGGACTCTGAAAGCCACAGACAGATAATCTCAGAGAAGACACATGGCCCAACTTGGGCACGGAGAGAAGGCCTCTCCCTCAGGCCAGGGCCTGCCATGGTGGAATCCATGAAGGCAAAACAAGGAAAACAACCTTGAGCCTTGAAGGTAGATAGTGAGAAAGTTACACGTCATCTTATTTCATCCCATGCTTTGCGATCCTTGGGGAAAGGTCACTAAATAAAAAAGAGTATAATTTCGAGCTCGCACTAGCTGGGGAACTTCATTTCTCTGCCATCAAACAGCAGGTGTGAGTTTGCAGAGTTGGCCCCCGGAGTCCCCTCATTCCTAAATTCAGGAGGTGTCAAACCCTCATGTTCTTTTAATGCCTGTGGTTTCTGGATAGGTTTCAAGGGGAAACCCTAAAAATCACGAGCTCCAGTAGACCGGGCTGGAGAGGGAAGCATGAGTGAGAGGGCAGAGGCTGCATCTGAGAGGAAAGCATACACCTTGCAGGGTAACCTGATCAGGAAAGGCTGAGACCAGCCTGTTCCTCGTTTATCAGAACAGCCACTGGCAGCCTGAGGTTCTGAATCCTTCTTGTTACCCAACCCGAAAAGCAATTAGGGAACAGAGATGGTAGAATGTAAGGGAAGTCAGGAGACAGGGTTCTAAATAATCTAAGGGTTTCAAGAATAGGGTCATTGGAGAGAGGGCCATACCTGGATGTTTGCGCACCTGTATTTGTATGCACTCTCCTTTGCTGAGACCCCGAAGGCCCCCTCTCAGAGGCATGTGGCTGTGAAGGCCAAGAGAAACTTTCCCTCTCTCTCTTCCTTAAATTACAGGACTAAGGAGGTTGTCTGCATTTAGTTACAGCATGTTTTCAGAGAGCATGTAAGTGCCTCTCAGAATGGGCTAGGGTCACATTTTGCTCTTTTATTTAATTACACAAGTGTTATTTAACAACGTGGGGCAGAGGCAGAAGCAAGCACTTTTACACTTTAAAAACAGTCCTTTTGGAATCACAAGGAATTAAGTGACTTAGAGACCTCCTGTCTTGATGACATGGGTCACCTCCCTTTCCCAACTCTCTTTTGAAATGGCTGCATTTTCTATGGGATAGAGCTGCTATTTTCCAGTTCTCCTGAGAACAGTTTTGATTGACAGGAAACTATTGAGAAACACTTGCTAACTCTTCCAAAATAGAAAAAAAAAAAAAAAATCTGAGCTGCTTCCCCAGCCACCTGAAACTTTAATTTTGGTTTCTTTCCTTCTGTCTTTTATTTGCACAAACGAATACTCAGGGAGGGTGGAAGGGACCCAAATAAAACAGAATTCTCAGCAGGCCTCTGTTTGACTCTTCCCAACAGGACGCTGCCGCGCCTGCCTTCTTCTGCTGTGCTGCTCTAGGGTTGCATTTAACTGCCATATCAGTTCAGTGCCAATTGGGCTGCCCAGTGGCCAGGAGCTAAACTAAGCGAGATTTCAGTTTTCATCATTATAACTTTAAATGATGATTAGTAAGACACTCCCTGGCTCAAGACACTCCCTGGACAAGCCTGGCTCACCTTGGGTGACCCAGAGGTTGTTAGTTCCTTAGAATAAATCTGTGACTGCAGACTGCTGGTAAAGTCTTATCTGGGACTGCATATGGTTTAGCTTGGCTCCTTCAGTTCTAGCCACTAGTGGTGTTCAGGGAGTGTGTCCTTACTGTCATGGTGGGCTAGTGTTCCTTTTGGACCTTGGGGCTTTTTTTTTCCCCCTTGCTTTTGAAGTGTTACCCCAGGCCCCAAAACAGATCTTCACCCAAGAAATAATTTTTATTACGGGGTTGCAACCATCTCATGTTAAAAAGTAAATATTCAGGTGGCTAAGTAACATTTTATAAAAGGGAGGGAATTGTTCTAAGGGAAAAGGCAATTGTCTTGACACCTACTTTTTAGAGGAGCTCATCTTGCCTCTTAACTGGAAAGGTTTGCCTCCTGGTCTTACAGGGAAGGCAGCGGTGACTCTGGCCTGAAGAAACTTGCAAGCTCCATCTCACACTGGCTGGTATTCCAGAGATAATGTACCTGACGCTGAACATTAGTAACCTCAAGAAGTACAGTATGTGCTGTGGTTTATACTTGTGTTTGTTATTAAAATCGTTGCTTGCTCTTAGCCTGGCCTATTTCTGTAGTACTTGAGCCTGCCGGCCTTCTCTGGTTCCCAAGGCTGGTGTAATTAACCAGGATGGGGCGTTACCTTAAAAACACAGCAAGAAGGCAGTTTCCATTACAGTGGGCTTCATAGGGGTATTGAAGGGTTCTGGTATGAGATTTTGGTTGTTAAAGTTGATTGTTTTAGAAATCACAGCACAGCTCAGAACCACCATCCTCTGCTTGGGTTAGAAACTGTGGTCAGGGAAATGGGGACTTAGTTTTAATAGAATCCAGGCAAGGGAATCCCTCTGCAGGAGCTAGTCTCAATCAAATATTAAAAGGTGCCTTTTCTGTCCAAAGCAGTGTGCCGAGTCCTCAGACTGCTCACATTGAGGAACAAACACACAGAAGCTGAGATTGAGTCAGACTGCCCCAAGGGAGAGACCCAGGCAAAAATCTTGGCTCATTGGCAGGCCACTCTCAAAGTCCAGATTAAGGAGGAAAACTGCAAAATCAACAACTGTCAGATTTCTCTTCTATATGATTTAAAGTTGGCTGCCAGATTGTTCTCTTTGAACATGTGCGAACTGACAGTCAGATGTTAGAGGGCTTTTTTTTTTCTTCTTCTTTAGCTAATAAAGTAAATGACTCTTATATGGATAGGAACTGGGGAATTGACAGCAGTATTGTGCCAAAGCTTCAGAGGCAGTGAGACAGTGTGAATGCTTTTTTTCTGGTTTTCATTCTTTGGGGCCAGGGGACAAGATGGTGAGGCAAGGCTGTGAGTGGTCAGTCATAGCAGTGATGGGTATGTTTCCAGAGAATTCTTTGCCCAAGAAAGGTGGCTTGGCTTATTTATCACTTTTAAAAGGTGATTTTTTGTTTCCTTCGATGTTGCTGCCCTTCTTTCACCCATAATTCCTGGAGTTTCTTGCTTTTGCAAGAATAAGGATCTGAATAAAAAAAGGGAAAGAAACAGAGTTTGCTAGGTGGCAAATTTGACTTCATTTCAGAAGACTGCTGTGTTGTTGGTTTTAACCCCAAACAGGGGCCTCTTAACAAAACGCTGGGGCTTAATCTGCCTTTGGGTGAGCCCTTCTCCCTTCGCACGGGAGGGAGGGTCGCCATGCAGTCTTGTTAACACCGGAATTAATGCACATGGGTTTTGATGGGTGCCCCTCCAGAGGGGCCTTAGCCAGTCTCCTGTGTCCTGGGGGTGGGGTCTTAGAAGGTTCAGTTCCTCTGTCTTTGAGTTTGGGTATTAACACATGTGTCGCCTCCAAGACTTTACCATCCTCTTCCCTCCCTGAAGTTGGTCTAAGGCTTCCAAGGAAGGGAGGAATGGGGTGTGCAAACCGTATACTCCCCTCCTACCCGTTGCCCCTTCTGGCTGCTACAGGTTTGGAATGGAAGTCATCAGCTTCCCTTGTAGGCTGTGCCTTGGGAAGGTGGAGAAACCCCGAGATCCCTCTCTCCTCCCATCCTGCTAATCACATAATGGCCTTAAAGGCTTTCTTCAATGATTATCTTGTCTTTAATTTTAAGTGGGTCTTTTAGGGCAATGGTTGGGAGTTTATGGAGTATCTTCTGTCATCTGTAGGCAGACTCTGAACTGGGGAAGCTGGCTCCATTGGACGCTGTGAAAAGACGCCGGAATTTTCATCTGCTGCCGATTTCACGCGCTGTCCTGAAAGTGATTTCGGCCACAAACCTTTGATCTGGGAGTGAAACTTGGCCCCCCTCCGCCCCCCACTTCTGTGCTTCTGGAGGCAGGAGTTGGTGACTACTTAGACCTCTACTCTGTGTGTGTGTGTGTTGGGAGGGGTGTTAGCTAAAGAGAAGGGCTGAACCAATTACTTGTGGGTCTTTGGGAGTGGGCAAAAAAAAAAAAGGCAGCTTTGCTGCGTTCTTAGTTGTGCCGACTTTATCCAGGAATGTGACTGGATAAAACTTCTGAGCCTATTGGTTGAGCTGGATTTTGAATGAGAACAGTTGCCCAAGCACACCTCTGCTGTAGGCTCTGAGTTTCTGTGTTACAGTTCCAGGAGGCTCTCTGTCTTCTTTGAGTCTCCCTAGTGGAAAGGCCAGAGTCAGATGAGCTGAGTGAAGAAAAGACTGGGGCTGCTTAATTTAATCCTTGATTTCAGGCCTCAGCCTATCCCCCCACCCCCACCCAACTCCAGTCATATAGATCCCTGTTCAAATATGGGAGCCTTGATTCAGTACATAAAAAGCTCTTTACAAAAGAGTTTAAACTCCTGTAAGCCTATAAAAAGTACAGATGTGTAGTCCTCAACTCACTTGCTTTCCACACTTAGCGGTTTCTCAGCAGCCTGTTTTGGACAACTTTTCCTGAGGAACCCATGTATGCCCTCTTTTCCCCTCCTCCTCAGCAACTTTTCCTGTCATTTTTTTCTTTTTTTAAACAGTTTTTCTTAACTGCTCAAGAAACAATGCAAGCGTTTGCCACCATTTCAGGCCCTCTTCCTAAAAGGCTCTTTGGCTCAGGGCCTTGGTTCTTAATGTGCATTTGGCTGGTAGGGGGAATGTTTTTTGCTTTCCCTGTAACATCGCCACGTCTCCCTGTGAAACATCTGCCCGGTTGCTAAAGTGTCAACTTGCGGACATAAAGAGGAGGAGGCCCGTGGATCCTGTGTGTTAGAAGCTTGATGTTGCTGCGAAAGCAACTGGTTTCAGTTGCCATCCCTGCTCTGCCAGGTTCCCGGATGGTGTCACTTTCACACCAGATATGAAATGATTGTCCAGGGAAGGCTGTCAGTCTGTGTTCCTGACGCCACGAGTACATGTTACCTGGGCCACCTGCCTTACTTTTAAAAGGTAGTTGCAGGTGAAGAGTGCAGGCTTGAAAATAATAAGGCTTCCCCTCCGCCTTGCCTTTTCAGAGAGGAGGTCGAAGCTGATTTTTCTTGCAACAGATACAAAACCAAAGGTAGAAGTGTCTTTGGGAGAAAGCAGAGAACTTTTATACCTTCTGGGAAAGGACCTTCGGTTTATTTCTCACTTGCTGGCAAATCTAACATTTGTCCAGACATTGAAGATGCTGGCTGCTAAAGGAAATCTAAGTGTCTAAGTAGGGAGAGGTGCAGTCTTGCTTGTTGGTGGAAGGAGTGAGATAATTAGAGTATGACAGGTAGGGGCCAGGTCAGGATCAGCGTGCTGCTTAAGCCAGCCCTTGAAATGGCCATGCTGGTGTCCACACTCCATTGTCCTGGGAGAAGCGGATCAAATGAGCCTGCTCTTTGGGAAGCTAGCTTCTGTTCTCCACTCTGCTCTAGCCCAGACCCCTCTGCGGGGGTCGCAGGCGTGGAGGCCCGGCTCTGTTCCAACCTAGCAGCGTGACTGTGCACCCACCATGCAACGTCTCTGAGCCTTACTGCTTCCTTCCTTTGTGAAACAGGCATAATGCACACCTCACTCCTCAAGTGGGAATGAAACGAAATAGAAAACAAGTCTTCCTGGTGCATTTTCAGCAGCCTCTCCATGAGTCTTCGTTCCCATCTGCATATCCTTTCCTTTGTGTTTCTTTTGTCCCCACTGATGGCCCTGGCTCCCTTCTGCTTCCCAACACTCTGGAAGAAAGAAACTCAAAGGTCCAGCATTTCTTCTGCTCTGCCCTTAGGGGCTGGGAATAAAGTCAACTCCTTTTGACATCCTGCAACTGCGTTCAGGAGTGAAAGGGTCTGAAATAGACGCAGTGTCCCCATCCTCCCCTCACGTGCCCCCCACCCCAAGCTGACAGGCGGCCTTCGAAGTGAGCAGCCCACTCAATGACCCACCTAGAGAGGCCTTCCCGGGCTGGCTTGTATATGCTAATAGGCCGACTTGTCCTGGCTTGTTTGTAGTGATTTGTGGAGGCATTTATATGCAAATACTATCAACTTGCTGAGTTAATTATCATGTGCCCTCCCCCCAACCCCCCTTCCTGCCAAGCCTCCCAGCCTGGCTCCACGAAAAGGGGCTGTTCACATTCATCCCTGGGTTCTTCCTGTCTTGGCCTTCTCCGCGTAGCCCTGTCCTCTTCCTGTCCCTGCAGGGTTGGTCTCAGCTCCTCCACGCCTCTGTAGCCCAGCCCAGGAACCTGTGTGGTCAGGGCTGGAGAGCTGAGCACATCAGGGGCTCGCCTCATTCAGAGCCTCCATGGGAGTTGTCACTCCGAGTGCAGGGGGAGTCTGGCTCGTGTTGCACTGAGCTTTTTTTTTAATTTTTATTGGAGTATAGTTACTTTACTGCACTGAGCTTTTAAACCCCATTTTCTATCAAATAACTTGAAAAACAGCTGCCCAGACCTTTCAGCTATTGAAACTCAGTTCTCAATCTGGTGAGAAAGTGAATATTGTTTTAACATCATTATGACTTTCATATTCCCACGTTGTGGGTACCACTAAAACCTGGGCCCACTTCCAAGCCCTGCAGAGAAGGCATTCTGCAGAGAGATGCCACCTCCAGCTCCCTGCCCCTGGAAATGAGTATTAAGAGTATAACTGCGGACCTCAGATCAGCCTTGCCCGATTGTGTGTGGGGGCATGGTTGACATTGGAGGCTAGATAATTTTTGTTGTCAGGGGTGTCCCTCATTTCTCCAGGTCAGATACCAGGAGTCCCTGCTCCCCTACCCCGACTCCCCATCAAAAATGTCTCCAGGAATCACCCAATGTCTCCTTGGGAGACATGGAGAACCACTGGGCTAGAGACTGCATTTGTTTTCTCTTGGATAAAAAGATGGCAGATTCCTGCTGCCTCTGAGTTACACATATTTGTTGAGGGTTCTCTTAAGTTTGTGAGTTGACCTAGCTGATATCAGTTGTGGCCATTTGCTTAATTTCATGGTGACTTTAGCATTTAACATTAAGACTCTTTCCTTTAAGGGCACGGCCATGGGCTGGTGTTCGAGGCTGTGACATTTTCGTCCCCAGGAGGGCTGTCCTGTAGAAATAGAACTCAGGCCCCATATGTAATGGTACACCTGCTGGGAGTCACGTTAATAGAAAAGTACAAAAGAAACAGGTGGAGCGAAGTTTAAAATGTCTTTTTCCGCACAACACCGGCATGACTTTCTCACCTCAGCAGCCGGGGCTTGCCTTGCTGCCAGTGCTCGGGAGCAGTAGACGAGCGGTGGCCACCATATTGGACGGCTTGGCCCCATGTGGGATGGTTTTGTAGTGGCCTCCTTGCTGGACAGCTCAGCAATATCTAGAATGACTGTGGCCCTTTCCAGCTGTGGAATCACACCATGCGAGCAAGTTTTTTTTTCTTTTCTTAAAAAAGAAAAAAAAAAAGGCTTTGTGTTTATTCTCTGCAAAGTGGGGCCTTGGCTGCACAGATGCAGCTGTGTGGAGCTGTGGACCAGGGAGCGGGGCCTCTAATCTCTAGGGAAGCTCCCCCGGCCTCTGTGGGGGAGCACCCTGGGCTGGCCTGGGAGGAGGGTAAATAATTCCAAGGGCTCAGTGTGCTCTCTCACACCGCACAGACTAATGGTTCGGGTTAATTTTGTGTACAAGGTCTCTTTTGTTGGAGAAGGGGGTGAAAGTCCGCAGCTGTGACCGGAAACAGGGGACGGGCCTACTGGGATGACCTTGTTTTGGAAAGTCTAAATGGAACACTAATGGCAGAGATCTAAGACGGGTGATGTATGTGTGTATTTGACTGGGCCTGAAGATAAGGTGAAGAGTATTTTAAAAGTTACTTTAGTGCAACCTCCCAGATAACCATAGGCCGAGGGCCAGTTACAATTTATGGCAAGCTGGTAGTCAGGCCTGTATGTTGGCCTCATTTTATCTTTTGAGTCCAGGCTCTGTAGCTTAACTGGTGGTGCTCTCTTTGTTTATCTTAGTTTTTGTAGGGGGAGGGCCTTGGGGGGCTGCTGGCAGGTTCTGCAGTGAAGCTTCGTGGCATTTTATCATGCAGAGAGCCACTGGTCTCCTGCTCCTGGGCGCGGTGTGTGTGTCGCTCCTTGCCATCTCTAATTATAATGCCGCTGGGCGTTGCACTGTGAAGCTTCCAGGAGCCTGGGAGTGCGGGCCCACACTTTGCGCGGTGACACAGCCTGCCAACGATGTGACTGGGGAGGAGGTGTGGAGTCTTTAATATAGCCCTGAGCTCCAGGTTTCTTTCATCTCTGAGGGCAGTCAGCCTTTTCCTGTTGCCTCTGGAGTTCTTGAACTGGTGTGGCTGGGCTGGGCCAGGCCAGCACCCCTGGCGGCACACTTTGCTAGTAAACAAGGCAGCTTTGGGCAGCAAGTTCCCGGCTGTTTCTGGACCACAGATGCGCCAGAGGTATCTTCTGACGCCCTACAAGGTCCTTTCATCCCTGAACCGAGCCATTCCCTCACACCCCCTTTCTTAGACCTTAAAGAGACCCCCAAGTTTACCAAGTCCCCATGACTGGATGCTGTCTCCTTCCTACCCCAGAATTCCAAGGAAGGACCTTGCAGACTACTCCCAAACTTTGTTCGTGAAAAATGTATGTTCTTAAGTTCGAGGAGACTGTACTTCCCGTAATACATTTTATAATCAGGTTTGCAGCCCCACTGGCAGCAAAGTCTTGCTTATTTCTTATTTGCCCTTTGACTAGATACAGGTTTGTGGAGGGATTCTTTCTTGAGGGGGTGATAAGAAAACAGGAAGTTCTTTTGAGTTTGGAACCTATCTATAAAAATAACCTCTTGATTGATAGATTGGAATAGGTTTGTAGATAGCTTTCTCTTTTTTAGAGTAGGGGGATGTGGTCAAATGTTCCTTCAGAACATTTTCACATTACCTATCCTGTAAGCCACTGCCATCTGCTTTAAAATTTTTTTTTATTTTTTCATTTTAAATCCTCAAAGACAAAGGGACCTGGAAGCTCAGACCTGTCCTGCCACATTCCTGAGTAATTTGGTTTTGATTACCCTAGGAGAAAAGTTGGTTTCTCCTAGCGACCGAGGGGATCAAAGCACCAGGAGGGGCAGTTCTCATACACGCAGTGCCCCCCCTCACTCCCCCTCCCAGGCCTTTTCACCCTCCCCCATCTTTAGAAAGCCTGAGTAGGAGTTATTTCCACTTTCTGACTCTCAGAGAACTGGAAGTGTATCATCGAGCTTTGGATGGACAGACTGGGGAGAAATAGCCCCCCCCATTTCTTTCTTCCTAAACTCCTTTTCCCCCCACAAAGCTGCAAAGCACATTCCTGTGCTAATCCTGCCTCTGGAGGAATGCAAATGGCTGTAATTGTGTGCCCCAGGATGGGCCTTCCGCATCTGTGCAGCTTTTCTTCTCTGAGGAGGTGGCCAAAAAGTTCATTTACATGGAGAAATGAGACTGGCCCGGGATGCCTCCTGGTAGGACGGGTACTGTCTGAGAGGAAAGGGGCCGTGTCTGTGTGTGCTCTGCCCCTTGCTCCCCCTTCCCTTCTTTACATACTTTACAGTGTGTGTGTATGTGTGGGGGTGGGTCTCAGTATCCTGCTGGGCATATTTTATAGGAAGAGCAGTTGAAAGGGAGAAGTCTACTCTCCATAGTGAGAAATTCAGCCGGAGGAGGAGGCCAGCCAGCCTTGTAATGGGCAGTCCTTGAACCAAACCACAATAAACAACTTTTTATTTTTTTTTTTTTCAAAGCAAAAAGATGGGCCTCAGACGTAATTGATAACATTTTGAAGGAGGGCGTGTCACTCCACTGGCCTTGTCCAGCTTCTAATGCACAGCTGACTTTCTTCCTCCTCGTCCCCTACCCCGCCACCCCTTAATCCATTGCCAAATTGCAAGTATAAACGATTTGATTTGGATACTAAGATTTTTCAGCACAATTAGAAGTATCACTTGGGAGTCAGAACGTCGTAGCTTTAGGGGGGATGTTCAGAATAGAGGAGAAAATTCTTAGTCCTATTCAGGAACACCAAACTGCTGGCTGAGTCTGAAGTTGAAAGCCAGATGAAGTTTTAGAACAGTGCTGTCCAATAGAAATACAGTACAGGAGTCATATACATAATTTAAAAGTTTCTAGTAGCCACATTAAAAAACTGGTGAAATGAATCTTAATTGTATTTTCTGTAGCCCAGTATATCTGAAATGTTATTATTTTAACATGTAATCAATATAAAGAAAACTATCAATGAGACATTTTGCATCATCAAAAAAAAAAAAAATCCCACGTGTATTTTATATTTGCAGGCTTCTCTCATTTTGGACCGGCGCCCTTTCATCGGCTCAGTAGCCCTGAGGGCCTAGTGGCTGACTATCAGGGCAGAGCTGGCATTGCAGGATGCCACCCTGGGCTCTTCTGAGAGGTTACGCTGATGGAGCTGAGTCATCGCCTGTCTCTTGTGACTGGCTGCCTCCATTTACTGGGGTTCAGGGGGTACAGGCTGCATCTGCACATGGTTTCCTCTGTGAAAGTCACCCAAGTCTGCTGCCATCCTCATCGGATCGTTAGGAGGCAAAATGTGTGATGCTGCCATGCAAACCTTTCATAAACTGTTTCTCGGTTCGCAGGTGGCCGGTGGAGGTACCCACCTGGCTCTGAAGGCCATTCCAAAGACAGAATGGCAGCAGTGGCACAAGGTGGTCCTGGCCCCAGAGAGAGGGCAGGACAGCTCGCAGCTGTGTGAGTGCTGGTGTGTTTACTGCGGCAGTCTTGTTTTTGGCATCACCCCCTCTTTGTTTGCGCCCTCAGCATGGCAGGGCTGCAGGGAGCTTCTGGAAGCCATCCAGTTCACTCTGTCCATGGCGGCTTACTAGTCAGTGGCAGGACAGGGGACCTTGGACTTGTGGGTAGTCATTGTGTTCTCCTCTCGGACATCAATCACACAGGCTTCCTGGGTTAGTTGGCCTGGGGCCACATGGCGTATGGCTTAGAGGGGCCTGTTTTTTGGGGGGCTTCTCTGCTGCCCACGTACTGCTATTGACCTGGTCCCCAATCCCAACAAGAGACACCCCCTCCTCTGCATCCCCTGGTTTATTCAGATTTCGGATTTCTAACCGAAAATTACCTTTTTTTGTCTTCCTTTTGGCCATACTGTAGCATGTTGGTCTTAATTTCCCAACCAGGGATCAAACCCACGCCCCCTGCATTATTTGAAACACAGAGCCCTAACCACTGGACTGCCAGGGAAGTCCCTCTTACGTTATCTTAAGGCCACACAGTGGAGAGTCTTCTTTCACCATCGAGGGCCAGTGAGCCTCCCTGGTTGGAGGCAGAGAAAGGGAGAGGCAGAAGGTGATAAGGAAAAATCAGAAACAGCCTTGCACGTGAGGATAAGGGAAGGGATATGATAGAGGCAAGGAGTCCCAGCCTAGACTCTTTTTTTTTTTTTAAAGGCTGGTCATATTTTTCTTTTGCTTGCTCCTGAAGGGACTTCTTGAAGTTAGATAAGTCTGACTCACAGTACAGCCCCGATGAGTCGAATAGCAAGGATGGCTGTCATCCGGCTCCTGCCGGAGGAGAGCAGCTGGGAACCCTGTCCCACAGAGGGGAGGAAGCGTCTCCTTGCTGAGCAGTGGCTGAGCGCTGGGGTTTCCTCACTATTGATCTCAGCATTCTTTAGTCGGTGCGTGCGATAAGGACCCTCTCCCTTCGCAGTCGCTGTGTACAGGGCGCCCAGCCAGCCCTGGCCCATCCCTGGGTCTCCAGTGGCATTTGTGCCCCTGGTAAGCTGAAGGCGAGTGTGGGTTTGGGGTTTTAGGGAAGGGGGGTATCTAATTCCTTCATTGGGCCGACCTCCTGTGCAGGCAGGGGGGTGCTGAGCAGTGGCTGAGCGCTGGGGTTTCCTCACTATTGATCTCAGCATTCTTTAGTCGGTGCCTGCGATAAGGACCCTCTCCCTTCGCAGTCGCTGTGTACAGGGCGCCCAGCCAGCCCTGGCCCATCCCTGGGTCTCCAGTGGCATTTGTGCCCCTGGTAAGCTGAAGGCGAGTGTGGGTTTGGGGTTTTAGGGAAGGGGGGTATCTAATTCCTTCATTGGGCCGACCTCCTGTGCAGGCAGGGGGGGAAAAAAAAAAAACTGTGAAAGTGTGAGGTTGAGTGGCCGCGGCGCCGACCTCTGCTGTNTGGTTCCCTTCGGCCACAGCCCGATGCTGTGGGGACTTGGGGTGGGGGTCTCTCCTGAGGTGTCGTTCTCGGATACCAGTGATGTTGAGGGACACCGCAGGCACCTGGAGGAGAGGAAAGTTTCTCTCTGTCTGGTGCTGAGTGTTTAAGCCTTTTGCCCAGGCACCCTTGGTCAGGCCTTTCCTTTTTCGACCTCCTTCCTCCAAGGCCACTGTGGGTGGTGGGGTGGCCCTGGCTGGCCTGGTTGGGGTGGGGCAAGGCCCCTTCTCCTGTGAGGGGCTCTGCTCCCCGTCTTGGTCTTATGGCTTAAAATGCTCTGCTGGGCCCCGTCGGGGGCAGGTCTGCAGCCCGCTCCTCCTCTGAGCCTGCTGGCAGTCCTGAACCAAGGGTGCCCTGTGCTTTTCTGGAAGCTTCTGTGGCCTCTGTGGGTGCAATCCTGATGGGCTGAGTAAGATCAAGGGAGGTACCGGCTTGCCTGTGGGGAGAAGTAGGGGTGAGAAGGGGAGCCTGGCCCCCGATGGCAGAAGTGCCAGCAGCAGCCGCGTTCCCTCCCATCCCCCTGCCCTGCTACCCCGCTCAGAAGGGGGTCTGGCCTTCGCCCTGCCCGGAAACCCGTCTGCTCGGGCCCTGATTTGTTTACTCGAGCATTAGGTGAATGTAAACAGTTCATCCTCTCCGATTTTATATCTCTAAAGGCTCCGAGTGTGAATACAAATGGGTATTAGGCCCCTGCGGTTTCAATGGCTGTCCCCACCCCCTCTCTTGCTAACTAGCAGGTCTTTAACTTGCCCGGGGGAAGATAAGGTCCTCTGCAAGCCCCAGGGCTTCGGTGACTCCTTTCTCTTTTTTTCTTTGGTTTCGAATGCTGAGACTTAGAGTGGTGTTGGGAGGCCTCCATCCCTAGGACTGAATGTGGACAAGAGCAGAGAGCACGGCTTCTGTTAAGGGGAAGCCTGGTTATTTTGATTTCTCATTTGGGGGAGGAAGAGACTTTTTCTGCGTCCCTGTTGCTTTGTCAAATGACTGTGAATCTTGACTGTTTGGTCAAGTTAATACTTTCTCACAGATCAGGTGGGACCATATACCTTTGCTTCATTCTTTCAGAGTCTTTTTTTTTTTTTTTTCCCCATAGTGTAGTTGGAAATTCCTGCCAGTAAGAAGGGTGGTCTCTCGGGAAGGGTCTCTCAGGTCAGTTTCACACATCTTGTTTTCTCTCGTAATAAGGTCAGACACTTTTTTTTTTCCTTCAAGGGATCATGTGAACTCCTGAGGGTCATGCCAGGTTACTTCACCCACAGGGTTCTAGAATGCACCTTCTGTTAGGAAGCACCCTCACACCCCCACTCCCAACTCCTCCCCTCCCCTCCACCCGTCTCCTTCCAGTAAGGAGCTTCCTTCTTTGCAACCAGAGGGCATTGTGACCTGAAGGAGCAGTCACCCGTCACCTCCACCCCTGCCCCACACGTTTGTGTTCTGGTTCATGCGTTCAAGGCCGGGGGAGTTCTGTTCCTGTGGTGGCTCTGAGTCCAGTCACGCCATCACAGGGGCATTTTAATTAGCAGGGCCTTAGTCATTAGTGAGTTATTGTTTTTGTCTGGAAACACTTAAGTACTGTTTACTCGATGTCTCAACGAAATGCAAAACAGCAATTAAGCAGAAATTTGTTGTATGAGGCAGGAACCAAAATGGATTGTCAAAAGCAGGTCGTGGGTCCTCCAAGTCAAGTTGCTCTTCCCTTCGGCCTCCTGATAACTGGAATGCAGCAAGTCCTCTGTCTCTCTCCAATACCTGCCCCCTCACCCCCCCATCCAGGGTTATCTGATAGAAATACTTACAAACTTCCTTTGCGTCTTCCTGCATCCTGCCTTCACTGATGTGGATGGTTAGGTTTGGTAAAGTGTTAATGTTTACTTTCTTCTTCCTTGGTCTTTCCACTACCTGGATATTTCAAAACCCTTTCCAATGAAGATTAATTATTCATGAAAACTTGCATATCCTTGTTGGTGATTGCTGGAACTCGAGTCTCTTTTCTTTATGCTTCTGAACCAAGTGCCATGGTTAGTTTGATTGGTACTTCATGAGCCCTGGAGAGGATTGGGATGCTAGGATAGATGTCCCTTTTACTTAAAATCTTTTCTATGGATTGGTGGGAAAGAAGCTCAAATGAAGAATTCTGGCTAAGGCAGACCTGGAGAAGGACCAGAATTTGAAGAAAACAGAGGTGCATGTAAATTGCCTGCAACTTGGATGGGAAACATTGACCCCAAAGAAGGAGTATTAGGAAATTAAAGTTCTTAAGGATGATTCTTGGCCAGTACTCGGCTTCTTGCCAAGACTAATAAATAAATGGCCTCTGCTTTGGTAGGGTTCTAGCCCCTCGGAACCCAAGGTTCATGGAAAATGGAATCATGTGGGAAGGCTGAGGGGGCTGTTAGGGGGTCAGGTTAACTCTGAGTCGCATTATACAGGCTTCCATTCCAGGAGACAGGTTGATGTAGAAACTCTTGGTACCAAGTTCATGATCGGGGATCCCATTTTCTAACTGCTCAGGCGCTTGTCTTGTTGCTCCCTGTCTCTTTTTTTCTTCTTTTCCCTTCAAACAATATCTTCTGACTTCCAGATTTCTGATAAATTGATAAGAGGCATTGCGTGAGTCAATAGAGCTGTAGACACTTTGCCAATATAACCCCGGCTCTATTGATCTGCCAGTAAATTAAAGTCTTACTTAGAGGCTGCCGATATTTCTAATCTCCTGCCTCACCAATTACATCTTCCCAGCTACCTGGAAAGGGGACTTGAGCCTTTGAACCTTTATTTGTTGTTGTTGTGAGCAGGCCACTATCCTTCCATGAGCCTGGGGGCCTTTGCCTGCCTAGCCAGGTAGGAGAAGGGGGAGCATGGAGGAAAATGAGCCAGCTTGACTCCTTGCCTGGGATCGGTTTTTGTGCTCCAAGGTTCATTAGTAAAAATTTCTGGAAAACAAATTCCATCATGGTGGTCACGAACATTTCATCCACAAGCCTGCAGGTCACCCTTACCCTTGACTTTGCCTGGAGTTTGGAGGTAAAAAAGTGGAGAGCAGCTGCCATTGGAGGTCTCCCTGGCATGCCTCGTGGCTCTCTCTCACTTGGGGGGGAAAATGCTGACAGCCTTTCTCACTGGGAGAGGAGAGTTAGGATCAAAAGCTGGATTATTAGTGTTTATCACTTTAAAAAAAAATGCCCAAGAGTTTGGAAAAGGAGAACAGAGGACGGGTGCCCAAAATAGGAATGGCTGGAGGCCTGCGTATGTGCTTGCTGCTTTTTTTTGTGTTTTGTTCCGGAGCCGTTTTGTGTTCTCATTGGAGCAGAGGCCTCGGGGAGAGAGAATTTCCTTCTTTGTCCTTTGTCACTCTTGCCCACGGTGTCCCCTCTGCCACTCCCCCTCTCTGCCTTCTCGCTCACTCATTTGAAGTCGAGTAATAGCAACAGGGCTTCAAGATGTCACCATGGAACCGTGGGGCTCATCGAGTTCCCTACCGGGGTGCCCACTTTTCGCAGTGATGGTGGTTGCAGATAAGCTCTTTCAAGTCCCGTTGATGTGGTTGGCTTTGGGAAGAAATCTCCAGATAAATGCTGTGTTCTCTCTAATACTCCAGAGCGGAAAATCAATAGGAGGGATAATTCCTCCTTGTCCAACACACAGCCTCCTATGTTTGTACCTGGAACGGCCCTCAAAAAAATTTTAATGATAAATCCAGTCCCGGAGTCTCATCTCTTCCCCAGCATTCAGCAGGAGGATGCGTTAGGACTTGCCCAGGCCCCCTTTAGGAGAAGGAACGGCTCAGACCCTGGGACCTGGAGGTCTCCTCCTCTGCTTACCTCTTGCATGGAAGAGCTGAGTGCTGAGCTAGGGACCAGGAGTGTAGGAAGCTCGCCAGAACGGTCTACTAGCTGGCCGAGTTAGGGGTGGATGGAAGGTGCATGTGGGAGCCCAGGATTGCACATGCGGCGTTCATGGTCTCGCCTTCTGCTAGAGGGTGACCAGGCTCGTGGCTGGTCTGGAGTGGCAGAGAGACCTGCTTCAGGGCTGGTTAGGTCTCCTTGCCCGGCCTGGAGACAATCTCTCCACGTGTTCACTTGGCCCCCTTGGGCTGAATGAGTGAAGAAGATGTTAGACAAGGTTCACCCCAGGAGGTTGGGATTGACTTTCCCCTTTGTTTGGATTGCATTGTATTGTAGGAGGTGTTTAAATCTTGTTCACACCTGTCGAGGCTGAGGCCTGGCTTTAGAGAGCGGTTTGTAACAAGACTTCTGTTGTTGTTGCCGAAAAGGTTCCTAGCTCACAACAGAGGAACTTTATTGTAGCAACTTGTTAATGTTCAATTAGGCAAATTCTGGGTGCCCCGGGGCAGCGGAAGGGCGTGCTGGTTCTCCCCGGCTGCCCACGGCCTCTTGCTGGCCAGGCTGGATGGGGCGGGGGAGGCACAACAGGTGGGGTCCCGCGAGTCAAGCGGTTCCGAGGCATCTGAGGTTGACAGCGGGGAGCAGAGGAGGTTGATGCCCGCTCTTCAGTGAAACAGTCTCCTCCTGAGTCTTGGCACTTGCTGGCTCACCCACCCTTGGGCGCGGCACTGGCTGCGCACTGTGCCCAGTTTGCCTGTGGGTTGGGAGGACCCCAGACCTGGTGTGTGGCTGCTCCGGCATTAGGCCTGCCCCGGGCAGTGGAACCCTGTTATCTCTCGGAATCAGAGCCTGCCTGGCTACACCTGGGTATGTCTTCTGGCTCTGGTCCTGGCGTGATTCCTGTCGAATGACTGTCCTGTGCTTCAATGGGTAGTATTTTCCAGCTCCTGAATAGGCTGAGGTCTTGACTGCAAGACGAGAAACAGGAAGCCCATTTCTCCAATGGGAGGTTTCACTTGGAGGCACTTCTGTTCTCATGAACCTGGTGGGCTGGCCGTTGTCTTTTCAGGATGGAGGTGAAGAAGCCGGACCTTGAAGGGACTGGAGGTGCACTTTTTAAAAGGGCGAGCAGGAGATGCTCAGAGGGGCCCTGGCCCCCACCAACACCCCGGCCCATAGTCAGGGTGCCCCTGGGGCCCGGCAGCCTGGTGGGAGTGGGTGTGCCCCCCCACCGCGTCAGGGAGTGTCTGTGCTGGCGAGGCCTGGCTGTAAAATATTGGCCCCCGTGGCAGCCTCGCGCCGCGGTGTTGAGCGATGAGGAGTGCGGGGCAGCCGGCAGTGTATTAAACACTAGTTGAGCACAGGAGGGACAGTATATCACAGGAGAGAGATAAGCAAAGTTCTCTGATAGTGGATCAATAAAGGTTAGTGACATCATATCTCAAAGTGAGAGAACCTGCTTTCTGCACAGCCATTTATCAGATCACAGCCTGGAAGGGCCTTAACCCTTCTCTGGC
>SJXQ01005267.1:212545-261664 GCA_006408695.1 Aepyceros melampus
CACACACACACACATACGCGAGTGCGTGCATACACACACACACACACGCACGCTGTTGCTGATGGGAGAAGACTCCAGGCCCTGCACACATACACACATACGCGAGTGCGTGCATACACACACACACACACACACGCACGCTGTTGCTGATGGGAGAAGACTCCAGGCCCTGCTGGGGTTTAGTGCCATGCCTGAGACCACTTCCCTGGGTGTATAAAGACCAAGTGAGGGTGAGACAGATGTTTTCTGGCTCCCTGGGCCACTTCCCAGGATGAACTGGCCACGGGATCCCTGCTTCACAGGGCTAGCTTTGTAAGGTCCCGAGTGAGTGAATCCCAGCTCTGACTGGAGGCAGGATGAGAAACTGCCATATGAGTTACTGTTTTGCGCTGACATCCAGTGATGACTCTGGGAATCCTGGGTGACACATGTAAAGAAACATAGTTACGAGAGTGTGATCAAGTGGACCTCTAGATCTTTCAGGTGCCTGTTGGTGGAAATCACGGAGAAAGTCTTTTGGGGGCTGGAAATTTGGGCATGAACAGTCTGGCCAAATTACCTTGGGGTTGGCTTGAGGAGGATAGCCTTTGAATGAGAATTGTAGCTTTGGGCATAAAAGCATGGCAGACGAGGATTGGGGAGTTCAGCACTTAGAATGTATGGAGACAGGCTTCTGTCTTCAAGGGAAAGAACGACTTCAGATTTCCAAGGTGAGGAGGATGTGACCACACGATCAAGTATGGGTTGATTTGTTCAGAAACTCCTGAAAATTTCAATGAAAGAAAATTCTTGTCATTTATTGTCTAAATTAATTTTTTAAAAATAAGGTTTAAATTCATGAAAACATAGGTCTTTCCCTCTCAACCCTTGTTAAAAAAAAAGAAAAGAAAGTTTTCAGCTAAAATGGGGAAATCCTTCCCAGAACAGAAGGGAGTAAAAGTAGGGACAGAAAGAGGGTCTGAAGAGCTGGACGGGAGCTCTGGCAGGCAGCAGGCATCTTCTGTTGGCCTCACCCCATCCTTAGCCCACAGGCGGTCCTTGGCACACCTGAGCCACTTGGATGTTTGCGTGGGCTGACCGTTCTTTAGACGGGCACCGACTATGGGATGCTAAGCTGGGAAGACTCCGTGCGGGCCCAGGTTTTCTAGCACCCTGGCATCAGAGAAGCCGGCTACAGATCAGAGAGGCTCAGGGCAGCCTTACTGAACAGAAGAGAAGGCATTTTTGAGACGGGAGGACAGCCAAGCCATGGGTCGGGGGCCTGGGGAAGTGTGGTGGGGAACTGTGTGGCTTGGCGAGGGGGGCCTTTGGGGTAGGGCCTGGAAACACCTTGGAGCACTGTCAGAAATTCCTTCTAAGTATTCCTCCTCCTGTGGCCTGTGGAGCATATTTTCTGGGACATCTTCCCATACCCCCGCCTCCCTCAATAAAAACAAAATCAAGACCTTCCCCCGACTCCCTTTAATCCAAGTGAAAAAAAAAAAAACACACACAAAAAACCCACAGTGTCTTGAGCTTACACACTAGTTGCCCACCCAGCCTTTTTAGTCTTGCTTTGTCAATTTTAAAGGCGCTCTACCCTAAAGCAAAAGAATACTCATCCAGCTCTCTGGGGAGCGGGACTTGGGTAGGGTGCCGAGTGAGCTCACACTGTAGAGGAGAGGTGCCGCCCCTGAGCCACCCTGCTCTCACCTGGGTGGGATCCCACACCCGTGGGAGGCCCGGAGAACACGCTCAGTTCATGTAGAGGTTACCGAATGGCTGTAAATGGACGTGCGTGTAGAAGAAGAGGAAATTACTGGAGTCAGAGCTCTGGTGCGAGGGCTTTCAAAGAAGGCCATAAATTAGTCATAAGAACTAAGGAAGATGGGATTCTATTCCTAGGGCTGCTTTATTTTGTGAGGGGCGTGGGGGCATCAGAAGAAACACTAGGTAAAGAGAATCTGGCCACGTAGCATCGAGATTTTGAATCTTGGGCACCTTAGATGTCAGTTTGGCCCCAATCACCTTCTCCTGGCCTTTGAATATTCAGAGTTGCGTCTTTATTATGCAAAGGCTGAATGGCAGCCCTGTGTGGAAGGTTGGTAAAACTTCATTTTCCAGTTGTTGACAACTTTGTTTCGAGTAGCGCCTTGTACACATGTGCACTGAAATCGCGTGTTAAGTCCCAGTGAGGAAGCCTAGTTACCCTGGCCCTCAATGTCATGACACAGTCCTACACATTCCTTGTGAAGCATAAACAAAGTGGGCTAGACTGGGAGAGTGTAAGCAGTTTGGAGGATAGGGAGAATTAAGTAGTGTATGGGATGGGGGGTTCAGGGGATGGTAGATCTGACTTGTGATTGAAGCAAACCCGGGTAGACCAGAGTAGGAAGAAGACCCAGGTGGGACCCTGCTTGGTCAAAGCAGTGAGAAGAATGTCCTTGGCATGGTGGCCCACGTGGAGTGCAGATGCGTTTCCTGACTCTGCAGCAGGACAGTCAGTCCGTGTGTGGCCAGTCCCTGTGTGGGAAGTTCAAGGCGCTTGTGCCTTGATTCGGTCAGCAGTGGCCTGTACCTGTGCAGTGTGCAGAGCCCAATCCTGGAAAGCTGGCTCTTGCAAAGGTGTTGGGCAACAGGGGCCGGCTGGCAGCCAGCTTCTGATGTGGTTGGCTGCCTGGCTCACACCTCTCAGGTGCTGGCGAGATGGTGAGATCCAAAGGCCCCAGGCTACCACTGAGGTGGGCAGGATGCCACCACCTTCCAGAGCCTTCCTCCTCTCTTTGTCTCCAGGAGTCCCATGGACCAGGGCCCTGACTTTCCAGGGCTTTGGACTGGCCCACCTGTGGGATCCGTCGGGCAAGGTTGGCTTGGCCTGCCTTCAGTCCAATAAAAGAACCTTGGATCTGACCCTAATTCTTCCCTGTAGAATTTTTTTTTTAGCCCAGTGTCAAATCAGAATGTCCTACACATGTATTCTTGAGTCAGCTCCTGTTTTTCTGTTGTTCTCATGGTTCATTGTGGTTATTTGGGAATCTCAAGTGCATAGGCTGGGATGGGAGTTCTTCTGTCTAATGCTGAGAAGCTCCGCTGAGCACCACCCACAAGTTATAACCCTTACTTGTTGCATCAGGCACCTTTGGCTTTTGCTTTTTGGTGATGGAGAAAGAGAGGATTCAGCTGGCTCTTTGAGTCCAGAGAGGAAGGTTGTGTGGATCCGAACAAGAGTGACTCATTCTTGAAATTCCAGGGCATCCCTGGTTCTGTGTGTGTGTGGCCCCCCCTTTCTCCAGAGGGGCCACATTAGCTTCCGATTGATGGCGTTATAAATGACTGCAAACTTTGTGATTTAAAACAACTTTAATTGACATCTTAACTGTTCTGGAGTCCAGGAGTCCAAAATCAGCTTCAGTGAGCTAGAGTCAAGGTGTTGGCATGGCTGGTTCCCTCTGGAACTCCTGAGTGGAGGGAGAAGCGGTTTCTTTGCCTTTTCTAGATTCTGGAGGCTGCCCTGTCCCTGGGTGATGACCCTTTCCTCACCTCACACCGCCTGTTACTTCCATCATCACATCTCCTGTCTGACTCTGAACTTCTCCTGAAGTCTTATTATAGGGACCCCGATACTACGCCAGGTGTCCTCTCCCAGGTCATCCAGGATAATCTCAATTGCTTCTGCAAAGTCTCATTTGCCAAAAGGGTAACACTTTCAAAGCCTCCAGCTATGAGGACATGGACATTTTGGGGACTCTGAGGCAGCCCACCCCTGGAATCAGTACAGTCTGCAAAGAGAGAGAGCCTCACAGGGACCCAGATGGCATTAGATGGCAAAGCTCAACCAGTGTCCCTGTGAAAACTGGAGCGAAGGATGCCTGTTCTGGCAAAGGAGGTTTCCTGGGGTGGAAGGGGAAGGCTTTGCGGTGAAGTTTGGTAGCCTCCCCCCTCTGCAGGGGCTTCCCTGGTGTCTCAATGGTAAAGAATCTGCCTGCCAATGCATGGCTTCAGTCCTTGGATCAGGAAGATTCCCTGGAAAAGGAAATGGCAAGCCACTCCAGTATTCTTGCCTGGGAATCCCATGGAGAAAGGAGCCTGGCAGACGCCAGTCCATGGGGTCATGGAGAGCTGGGAGACTGAGTGACTAACCAAGAGCTCCTCCCCAGATATTGTGATACTGTTTTTGTCATATTGTGTTGAGGCACCAAGAGTAGAACTTGAGAGAGTTTATAGAGGGTTCTTCCAGAAGAATCCTGATGATGTGTGGTCAAGAACAGAGGTTCAGGGGAACTGGACAGCCCTGAGAGGTCAGTCGTGGGGTACAGTAGACCGCAGGTGTGGGTGGGTGGGGGTCTCCTGTCTGGGTCTCTTGCACAGCTTCTCAGGCTGGGTGCCTCCCCTGCGTGGGAGCCAGGTCTGCTGCAGGTTACTCCTGGCTGTCCAGTCACAGGACCGAGGCTGTTTTGGCAGTCTCGGAGGGAAGCATGTTCACAGAATGGGGACATGTTTCTCAAACCACCGTGGATGCGTTTTCCTCTAGAGGTGATAGTGCAGATGGAACTTCCTTCCTTGGCTAGTGCCTGGTAGTGGTAGTTTAAACGACGTGGAATTGCTCTTTTTTGGACTCTGTGGACTTAGCACTCAGTCTCTAAGTCATGTTTGACTCTTTGCAATCCTGTGGACTGTAGCCCGCCGGGCTCCTCTGTCCATGGGATGCTTCAGGCAAAATACTGGAGTGGATTGCCATTTCCTTCTCCAAGGGATCTTCCTGACCCAGGGATCGAACCCCTGTCTCCTGCCTTGGTAGGCCAACTTTACCCATGAGCCACCTGAGAAGCTCCTTTTTTTGGATTACATGAGAGTAATTAAATATCATCGTGGATGAATGTGTTAAGTTCTAGGTAAGGATCTTGAAGGTGAAGTTTTTGGAGCAACTATAGGTGATTAGGTGCCCAGATAATTATCATACCATCTGTGCCAGAATCTCAAACACTTGAGGTCAAAATGATTTCTGTCACACTCCTCTTTTTTCTATCCAGCTGCCAGGTTTAAGAAACAATGGCTGTACCAAGTTCCAAGGAGGTCTTACAGGACGGAGGAGTTGCTGCCATAGCACAGGGCCACTATCCAATGGCGGCCACGGGCTCGGGGCCACGCCGGAGCGTGGAGACGTGTGGAGCTGAGATGGTGATATCAATGCGTAGAGCAGTTGAAAAGGAGTTCAGGGCTCTCCTCCTGCTGTTGGCTGTACCTGTTCCACCAGGTGGGCAGTGTTGGAGACCTGAGATCAAGTTCTTAGTTGGCGGTGGCTTCAAAGGGTAGTTGAGAGGACCGCTCCTTCAGGCGCCTCTAGCTTTAGGCGGCGGTGACGTCTGTAGCTTGAATGTGCTTGATGAGCTAATAGCATGCCTCTCTCTAAAGATAGTATTTTAGTCACAATGGAAGAGGCATCCTCCCCGGGGCTGGACAGCACAGCCGGCTTCTGCTGCTTGATACAATCTCTCCTGGTGCCCCCATAGTTTGTAGGAAACTCTCAAAAAGGGCTTCCCACCAACTTGAGTTGAAGGGTATCTTAATTCCCCTTGTATCATCCCAGCATTGTTTTGGGGAGTCCGCTGAAATCTTAAAATTCTGTCAGGGACCTCATGACACTGAAGTGTTGTGTGTGAGCCAGAGACTCTATGACTCGATTTAAACGACTCCTCGTTCTGCGTGGAGCCCCGGTGCAGGATGGCCTGTGTGCGGAGAGAGTGGTTTCCAGAGACAGGGCGCTGGGCTGAGGGGCGACTTGTGGCTGCCAGCTCTGTCCTTTCAAGAGGTGTCTAGAGTCAGCTCCCCGGAGAGGAGGAGGCCGAGATGAGGTAACCTGGTTCCACAGGTCAGCAGGGGAGGCTCTGCCTTGGGGCAACGCGCCGGCTCTCTGACAATGCAGCGTTTTCACTTTAATGCATCTTAAATGTGGATTATACTATTAATTACTGCTGGACAAGAAGGGATTAGTGCAGCTGGCCTGCTCTCCCCCTCTGCACTTTTACACTTCCCCTCTGCTCCGAACGGCCGAAGGGCAAGAGGTTTTCCTGTCATCTGTCTTTTGTTTTGGCACAGCCATGGCTGCGGAACCCCTGTGCTCACCAAGTCAAAGGGGAGTGGCTGGGGCCGCGTGTAGAGCCCCGAACTCCATCTGGTTCTTGGTCGGTCAGCTGAGGTGGGGCGCTTTCCTTCCCCGGAGCTGGGCCTTCTTCCTCGGGCTCTGTGGGTGTCTGGATGGTGTGTCCCCAGCAAGGAGAGCCTTGCAGCTGTCAGAGGGTCTTGGGAAGCCCTCCTTTCCCACAGTGCTGCGCCTCCATGGGTGCTGTCTGTGGTAGTCCCTGGGTGCTGTGCCCCACCTCAAGAGGCCCTTCAGTGGTCCAGGAAAGTAGAGGAGGGCTGTGACTCCCACTGTGGGCCTCCTCTGGTCCCACTGCCAGGGTGCGGCTCTCAGGAACTAGCGGTGAACTCGTATCTTGTAATTTGAGACATTCTGAATTCCTAAGTTTTGGTTGTACCATCTTGTGCTTGTATAAAACAGTACGAATTTTAAGAGATCTATGATTACATTTTTCCCCCCATACTCAGGCTAGTATACTCATTTTTCATCCATATGGAATGAATTTTTTTTAAATAGATGAGGCATTAAATAACACATCTCAGTAATAATACTCCCAGGAGTACATAACGTGGTAGTGTTTGCAATTACACACAGTGTAATCTGTTGTGTGTATAGGCGTGTGGGCTTTCTGTTTACTGGCATCCTTCATTATATGGTAACATAATATACAGAATTTCCCAGTTGCAGAAATTAGAAAGTGGAAAACAGATTTCTTCCACATAAACTGGAAAACCGATTTACAGAGTTCGCTTTTTTCTTTCCTTTTTCCTTTCATTCTTTTTTTTAACTTGATATTTCAAAGTTTGTGGCAAATGAGTTGACAGTGGCATAATGCTTAAAAATCTTCACTTAATTGAATTAATTTGGGATTTGAATTCATTTTAAGTAATAATGGAGAAGACGGCAACAACTGAGATGCATAATATGGAGCAATCCTAAAATGGGAATGCCGTGGTGAGGAGGTGGAGGAAACTGGGAAGTCTGCTATCCTCTTACTGTACATTCAGGAATTTCAGGTTTCAAAATTGTAGCCTGATAGAAACCTGACTGAACTTTTTTTTCCCCTTTATACTTTCTTTGCCTCGAAACTCTTAATTCTTCTGAACTTGGAGATTGCAGAATTAGGGATCATTTTCTTTTTCCTCTTCCCTTTTCTAGGTCCAGATGTTTTATCATCTTGCATCCAAGTCTTGCTTAATAAAACCAATCTCTAAATTTCATCAAAGAAAGTATGGAAATTTACTTGGTTATATACTTAGTATATCTGGGATGGTTTCATTCCATTTATTGAGAGATGGCTTTGCTTTTTAAATTAATTTTTAAAGAGGCAATATACCCATAATAAAATTTTCAGAAGGCATAGAAGAGTGTTCCTTTCCCCTCTCCTCCTGTGCTGTCTGCCCTTCAGTCACTCAGTTCCCCTAGAAACACCTGCCATTAAATCCCTTGGGTAAGGCATATACTTGGATACAGCCATCACAGCATTATATAAATAGTTTTTCTTTCTTTCTTTTTTTTTTAAACTAAGCATTAAGTAGTGTTTTCTGCTTAAAAGATTTCCTCCCCTTATCAGAGTTTCTCCATCTTATTTCAGAGATATATTTATCCTCTGTAGAATACTTAATATTAAAAATGTTAATGAAATCCAATTACTTAAAAATAAAAAAATACTCTCCTAAATCACTTGGGTCAAAGAGGAAGTGAAATGACTGTTACAGAATCATTAGGAAATACTGAGAACTCTGTGCATCTAAATGTTTTATTCAGGGATGCATTCATGGCTTTAAATCCTTTCGTTATTAAATAAGAGAAAATGAAGATGATGAATTAAGTATTCAACTTAAAGTTGAAAAGAATAAAGCAAGCCTAATAAGATGCAAGTGATACTAATGGATTAGAAAACAGAACATTAAAGTGATCAACCTAAGAGCTATTTGTTTGGGGAGAAAGTCAAGGGAAGAGACTAAGCAAGTACCATATCTAAAAGGAAATAAAACCAAATAAAACTAAAAGTAAGTGATATGTTAGAAAAAAGAGTTAACAAATTAAAAGTTATACTTGAAATAATTATTTTATGTTATAAAAATAAAATTTGGTAACTTAAAATACAGCATTTTTGAAAAATCTCAGTTGATATGTCTGTTCTAGATGACTCAGAAGTCTGAGTCTTTAAACTAGGAACTAGGGAAGAAACTAAGCACTAAAAAAATTAATACTTCCAAAGTGGGCTCTGGATGCAAGCAGTTTCATGGATGAATTCTTTTAAACTTTGGGGGACAAAATAATTAGTTGCTCAGTAAACTGTTTCAGAGTATAGAAAATTGTTGATTTTACAAAGTTAGCACAACTCTGGGAACCAACATTATTACAAAGATTACACAAAAAGAAGGCTGAAGATTTAGCTCAAGCATGAGGATGGATGCAAAAATGCTGAATAAAACAGTCACAGATTGAATTCAGCAGTATTTTAAAAGAATTGTGACCACATAGGGTTTATCCCAGAAATGTAAGAGGGACTTAAGAATAGAATGTCTAGTCTCCAAATACATTGTGTAAGTAGAACAAAGAAGAAAAACATATATCCAAAAATGGCATTTGGTAGATCTCTATTCTTATTTCTAGTTTGCTTAGAATTTTAAAAAGCAAAACAACTTTGCTACAAAGAGATTGCATTAATTTGATCAAGAAACCAGCAGCTACAACACTTGGAGATTTAATGGAATCAAAAGAGGCAGCATAATGAAATTGGGAATAAAGCAAAGATTGCCCATTGTACTCATTTCTTTTTCCTGCCTTATTGAATTGGCCAGGATATACAAACCAAAGTCAAATAATGGTTAAAAAGAAACAATGAAAATTATTTGCAGATGTTATTGTCTTCCTAAAATACCCAGGACACATTTACATGGAATTAAGTATGGAGTTCAGTTACAAAGTAAAATTTCAAAAATCATTAGTTTTCTCGTATATCAGGAAAACTTGGTTGGAAAATATTATAGAGTCACACAGTGGAATGGAATCAGATAGAAGTGTGTCTGGAAAGGTAGCATTTCAAATAAATGAGAGGAATTAAAATAGTAGCCGCTCACATTTTCCCATACTTGTATGTGCCAGACATTATGTTAAACACTTTTACTTGAGCTCATCTCATTTAATCTTCACAAGAATTGTATGAGGTCAGCACTACATATAGTTCCATTTTATAGATGAGGAAACTGAGGTTCAGAGAGTTGCAGTAATTTACCCAAATTCCTGAAGGATTGAACACTGATCTGCTGGCAGTAAAACCAGAGACCTCCCTCCCTGTGCTTTACTGTCTCTAGTAAATAATTATAGGGTAAATAGGAAAAAATTAATTTAGATAAATAGAGAAAACTGAGTTAGAGCTATTCTTCATAGTGTATATTATCATATATCTACATGAGTTAGAGAGCTGTCAGTAAACCTGAAGTCACAGAAGAGCTCAAAGAAAGGCTGCTGCTGCTGCTGTTTAGCTGCTGTGTTGTGTGCAACTCTCTGCGACCCTATGCACTGTAGTCCACCAAGCTCCTCTGTCTGTGGGATTTCTAGGCAAGAATGCTGGAGGGGGTTGCCATTTCCTTCTTCAGGGAATCTTCCTGACCCAGGGATCAAACCCGTGTCTCCTGCTTGGCAGGCACAGTTTTTACCACTGCACCACCTGGGAAGCCAGAAGAAAGTGAAAAGTGAAAGTGAAAATTACTCAGTCCTATCCAACTCTTTGTGACACCATGGATGGTAGCCCACCAGGCTCTCTTTCCATGGAATTTTCCAGGCAAGAATACTGGATTGCCTGGTTGCCATTCCCTTCTCCAAGGGATCATCCCGGCCCAGGGATTGAACCTGGGTCCCCTGCATTGCAGGCAGATTCTACTTTCAGCCCATAGTAGAAAGTATGGGTGAATGTTAATCTGTATATGGAACAGGGAAGGACATCAGGGCTGGCTCTTCTGGTAAAAAACGATAATAAGAAAAGACTGATGTACTACATTTTAAAAAGTTCTTTATCCTGGGCTCTGGTAATCGGTTTTTAAAGGCATATGCAAACTAAGAAAAGATACTGAAAACATACGTAATTGTCAAAGTTTGTCTTCAATATCCTTAATATATAAAGAGCTCTTAAAATCAACAATAGAAAAAGATAAAGAGAGAAAATAAGCAAAGAATACTAAATAAGAAAACTTAGATAAAGAATAAATTCAGATTGCCCATTTGAAAAGCCAAATGATAGCTCATTATTTTCACTTATTTGTTTACTAGGAAGATTGTGCTTTCTTTCTTTCTTTTTTTTTTAATAGAGCAAAAAAGGAGTGGTTATGATGAAGGAGTAGAAAAATTGGTAAACTCTTTCTGGAGAGTACTTTGACAATGCATGTCAGGAAGCTTTAAGATTTATTTAAATTTGTAACTTGTCTCACCATGAATTTCCTGATTCTCCTTACTCTGTCTCACTTCTCCTACCATAGCCTATTTTTGCCTAATAAAATACTAAATAATATTAAAGAATTTTTGAATTTATTACCCTTGATTTTTCTCTCCCACTAAGAATGTAAGCTTCACAAGGAGGAGAGATCTTTGCGTTTTCACAAATTTATCCTTAATGTCTAGAATAGGCCTGGTGACCCAGTACCTTCATGTATAATATAATATAGAGATCTCCAGTTGTATAGAAGACATTTATAAATAAAGATTGTCATTACAGATGTCTATAATAGTGAAAAATAGTAACCATCTAATTCTCTCACAGGGGACTGATTTAAACTGTGGTGCATCCATATGGTTGATTCTTAATGTGGTTATTTAAAACTCTTGTCTCATGGTTAGGAATGTGGGAAAACAGTGGTGTTAAATGAAAGGAGGCTGTGTGTACTATAGGACTTCAGTTTAATTTTTAAAAATATGCATAAGGGCAAGATTGAAGGATACCTGTAACAGAATATTAACTTGAGTGGTTACATCCAGGTGGTAGAAGTACAAGCTGCTTTTAATACTGTTTTCAGGACCCAGAGTAGCGAGTATTTGTTACTTTCATAATTAAAAAAAATATGTCTCAGTGTTAGTGAGATGTAGGATCACTTGAATTTTGCTGATCTGTGGCTATGTCTAGAAATATTTTAGGGATTTAAAATTTTTCGAATTAGCAAGATCCTAATTAAAAAAAAAAATCAGCAAGAATGCTTCCCACAATGTCCTCAGGCTACTTTGTCTTAATTATTTATGATCTTTACTGTAAGTGTCTAGGGCATGTGTGTGTAAAAATAGTGGAAGTCTTAGTCAGTGATGTGCGTGCTTGTGGAGTCCTGCTGGAGATTCAAGAATACCTCTGCCTGTTTAACTTTCTTGGTGGAAATGGTGCATTGTCTTCCTGGTGTGTCATAGAATCTCAAAGTACACTTGGATTGCACTTGGGCATGAGCTGAGGCTGAGAATTTTCAACTCCCACATTAACCAAGGGGCAAACAGTCTACCTGCCGTGACCAATCAGTGTGGAAGGACTTGGGAGGACAGATACAGAGGAAGCTGCCAGGTTAGAGGGGAAACGTCAAGGTGGGGGCAAGATCCAGAGTGTTAACTGTGGCGCCAGAAAGAGAAGACCAGGGTTCCTGATGGCATTTTCCTAGCCAGCAGATCAAAGGTGTGTCCAGAATGTTTGGACTGAAGTTTCCCAGATCCTTAAAGAGTCACATGTCATCTTGGCCAGCATTTGAGTTCCATCTCTGCTGCTTTATGACTGTCAGTGTTAATTTCTTTATTGGTAAAAGGAGATTAGACTAACTCCTCTCTTCACTCTACTTTCATATCTGCATTCTGCAGGAATTTTGTGTCTTTTGACATTAAAGCATGTATTTTAGGTGTGTGTGTGTGTGTGTGTGTGTCATTTGTGGTGACGGTGAGGCCCAGTGAGTGAGTATTGTCACTTCCTAGCTGTGTGGGCCCAAAGGTGAGCATGGGAGCTGAAACTGCATGGTGAAAGGAATGTTGGCAGTAAAGGATCAGTCTGGCCCAAGTGAGAATCTCAGCCCTGCCACATCTGGCTAAAATTGTCTCCTGTTCCTTTTAACATGGAGAGTGCATTTGTAATCTACTCTGTGTAACAAACTAGCCCTGAACTCAGTGGCTTACAACAACAGTTATTATTAATCTCTTAGAGTTTCCATGGGTCGGAAATCTAGACCCTCTGCCTCCCGATCTCTCGTGAGGTTGCCGTGAAGATGCTGATCAGGGCTACGCTCTCGTCTGAGTGTTTCGCTGGGGAAGGACCCATGTCTGAACTGCTCCGCACGCTTGCTGACAGGGTGCAGTTCTGTGTGGACTGTTGGACAGGGTGCCTCTGTTCCTTGTTGGCTGGGGACCACCCTGTTTCTGGCTGTATGGGCTCCTCCTCAGAGCAGAATGCAGCGTGGCAATTGGCTTCCATTAGGGAGAGCAAGGAGTGTGCAGGAGACAGACGCCACAGGGTCTTTGTAACCACATCTCAGAAGTGACCTCTCTGCAGTTAGAGGTGAGTCACTGTGCACAGCCTGTGCCAGAGGGGAGGGGACTCCTCAAGGATGTGGATTCTAAGAGTTGGGATCAGAGGGCCTTGACCACCAGAAGCTGTAAAGATTGAGAGTGGAGGTGGTTTTTTAAGGTGTCGAGAATGTCTTAGATGCTCCTATCTGTCTCTCTGGTTTAAAAACTGCTTTTCTTAAGGGTAGTCTGTGGGGTTGAGCAGAGTAGGTTAAAACCAGGAGGGCGTCTCATCACACCATCTAACGTCCACTCATTGTCTTCTTACACTGAAGTCTTGAAATGTCTGTCAGACCCATGACTCCTCACCCCGAGCCTGCTGGGTGTGGCGCGTCTAGCATAATTTGAGAGGGAAATGGGTATTTGGCTGATGAAAACGTCCAGTGTGTGTTTCCGCAGGTTAGGCAGCCATTCGGGGGAACGCCCGGGAGCAATCTGGGAGCCTGCGGGTCAAAACATAAAAGCCCTCCCGGGCTGCCCCTCTTTGCGTCTGAATGCCACCACCTCTGAAGTCAAGAAGGTCTGCCTGGCACAGCCTCTGGGTGAGGGACACTCCAGCGGGTTGCGTTGGGTGCCAGACATTGCCACAGCCCTCGGAATGAGTAAGAAAAAAATCCGAAGCAGAGACCTCCCCCTAGAACAAGCCGAGCTTTGTGCAGAACAGGCTCCAAATATGAAAAGACCATTGTTCCTGGATGGCTTTTTAATTAATGCTCACCACTCACACCCATCAGCTCGCCAAGAAGAGCCGCCTCCTTGCTTCCTTTCCCCTTATGCTCGTCCCTTACTCCTCTCCCCAGCGCCTTGGGGACAGGTTGAGGGCCACTCGGGATGGGAAGATGCCAGGAGCAGCATTGGCTGAGAGGGTTCCCCTCCTGCCCCTGCCTGGCGTGCTTGGATGGGGGGCCCTCCACCTGTTGGAGAGCAGCCCTCTGCATTTCCAGGTTCAGGAGCCAGGCCTGTCCCCTGGGGGCTCCTGGAACGAGTCCCGGCCTCAGCCTGTTCCAGCCCTTCCTCCCAAGCTTCGCATGCACCTTCTCTTGCCTAAAGCCAGAGCAGTGAGCCAGAAGTGGACTGTTCTCTGTATGTTTCAGGTTTCCCCTGGTTATCCTGCTCTTAGAGCTGAATCTGGATGGAAGAGCCTATTAAAAAATAAACAAGTCTTTGGCTTTCTAGTAGTTCTTTCTAGATAAACCTCTGTTCCTCTGGGTAGGGCTGATGTAAATGCAGGGGGCAGGGCTGAAATGGGGAGGTGAGGATTCTACCATTGACCCAGCAATGGCTTAAGGGGGCTGACTGAGGAGTTGCTGCGGGGTCAGTGTGGCTGGTGGCTCAGTGGGACCCTGCCCCGGCCCGCCCTGGCACTGGGAAGCATGCTGTCACAGACCCACTTACACTGTGCCAAGTGTCTCAGCAGGCTGGGGGTTCAGATCTCTGAGTTACTTATTGTATTTTAAGAAGCTCTGTGACCCTCCTGCATAGATCTGGACTGAACCTAGCAAGTTTTCTGGTTACTAGTTGCAGAGAACACAGCCTCAACATCTTATCTTCTGTGAAAAATTTTCCTTCTGTTTACAGGCAGTTCCCAAACCTGTGGATTTGTCCTGCGCCTCCTTGTGCCTAGGATTCTACAGACATGACCTCAGTCCTTTATTCTGCATAATTTTGTTAAATATCGTGTAGATTCATTATCTGCAACTAGGGCAGAAACCATTGAGTGTGATCTTGAATTAGAGATGGGGTCTGTCCTAGTGGAGAACACATCAACAAGGAGCTATGGACGTGGGCACCGAGGAGTTAAATATACATCACCCGGAAGATGGTGGATTTTCAAGTATAGGGTTACAAGGATTTAAAATTAAGAAACCCTGGGGGTTTACTTGAATGGTGGACAAGCCCTGGAGAGAAGATCTGATTGACCAGATAAGTTGTATGTGATTCCTTGAAAATCTGTTCACTCCAACCCCAGCAGCTTAACTTCTTGACATGTCACCCAAATGTAATTGTAAATGCCGTGGGAAAGAATCTTGAGTAGGGGTAAGTTCTGTGAAGTCTGTGAGTGGGAAAAACAAGCATGAATTTTTACAGCACAGCCAGATTAGAGTTCTGCTTTAGGTTCTCATCGGCAGAGGAAGGCAGTGCTCTTGAGATCCCTGCAATATGGTAGCCACCAGCCACGTGTGGCTACTGAGCCCTTGAGATGTGGCCACTCGGTGTTGAGCTGTGCTGTAAGTAAACAGGTACAGGTTCTCAAGGCTTAGTCTGAGAAGGGAGGAGTGGTGAAGGGGGAGATAGGTTAGTAACATTTCAATGGATTGCACTGCAAGTGATATTCCAGTGCTTCCCTGATAGCTTAGTTGGTAAAGAATCCCCCTGCAATTCAGGAGACCCTGGTTCGATTCCTGGGTCAGGAAGATCCACTGGAGAAGGGATCGGCTACTCACTCCAGTATTCTTGGGTTTCCCTTGTGACTCAGCTGGTAAAGAATCCACCTGCAATTCGGGAGACCTGGGTTTGATCCCTGGGTTGGGAAGATCCCCTGGAGAAGGGAAAGGCTACCCACTCCAGTATTCTTGCCTGGAGAATTCCATGGACTGTATAGACCATGAAGTCTCAGAGTTGGACACGACTGAGTGATCACACCACCCACCCACGCGGCATGTGGGAGCTTAGTTCATCGACCAGGGAGTGAACCCAAGCCCCCTGTAGGGGAAGCATGGAGTCCTAACTGCTAGACTGCCATGGAATTCCCTGGAAGTGATATTTTGGATATACCGGTATTAAATAAGATATATTTCAATTTTTACCTATTTACTCCCTCCTCTTTCCTTTCTTTCTTTCTTTTTTTTTACCATGGCTATTAGGAAATTTAAAATTACCTTTGTGGCTCCCATTTTCAATGCAGGTTTTAGAGGAAGGATGGCTAAACAAGGGAGACCCAGAGATGTGCTGGCTTGGATTCTCTGACAATAGGCTCTGAGGAAAGTCACGGCTGGCTCCACTTGGGAGCACCGTGAGTAATGCTGTGGGAGATGGTCTGTGTTTGTATTTGGGGGTTAACCCATCCTAGTCAGAAATTCTTTTAGATTCTGTCCTCCTGGCTGTGGTCGGACTGTGAAGGAGTGCAGCAGAGTCTGTGGCTGAGAAGATGAGTCTCCCCAAAGTACCTGGGGAGGCCTGGGTGCCCTGAGATGAGCGGAGGCGGTGGGTCTTAACTGTGGCAAGCCCTCAGAGGGGTGGGGGCATGATTACTCAAGAGCTGAAGCGGCCCTCCAGGGCACAGAGCTCTTGCTCAATGGTGAGACCTTTAAGAGAAGACAGCTATTGCTCAAACGGACCTCTGGACCTCTGAATCCAATCATTCCAGTTGCGCAGGCCCACAGGCAAGGCGGCACTGGGTAATTCTTCTGTGGTGGTAGACCTTACTCCACTTTGGGACGGAGCCTGCTCATGAAGTTGTGCCTTTATGTAAAGCAAAACTGGATTCCCATGGGTGATTCCCTTTCTCATCATGTTTGCAGAGGGTCCCTTTGGGAGCAGAACACACCAGCTCTCTTTGTGGAGTGCCTGGTCTTGTCCTCCTGGATGGAGGGAGCCTGACAGGCGTTCTCACTGGCACAGAATGTCCAGCCTTGCTATGGGCTTCTACCAGTCAGGGAGTCAAGGTTCACGATACTAGTTGTCAGTAGTAATATCTAGAGGGCTAGCAAAACGAGGTTGACCTTAAGCTGCTTTTAAGTTTGTCTCTCTAGTGATCCTGCATCCAGAGTACTGGTCAAACCAGTCTGTATCTGGCTGATTATTATCAATAAAGTAAACTTAACTGTGGCCAGAAAGTTTCTGGCATCCGGCAGCTTAGATTTACCCTGTGAAACTGCCATAGTGACAGGTTTTGCATTTCATGGAGGGCAGTGCCTCTTAAAAGGGAGAAGCTGGGTCCACTGTTTCCCCACAGAGAAGGGGGGACCCGAACCCCCATCCCTCTTGTCGACTCACTGCCAGTGCCAAGTCTTTCACGAGGTTGGTCTCTTTTCATAGAGGGTTGACTCATAGTTGTTAGCGATTGGTGTTTGAGAATG
This sequence comes from Aepyceros melampus, assembly GCA_006408695.1. Lineage (NCBI taxonomy): Eukaryota > Metazoa > Chordata > Mammalia > Artiodactyla > Bovidae > Aepyceros > Aepyceros melampus. Next base: position 229,271 of record SJXQ01005267.1, read on the forward strand.
AATGGGTAACCGTGTGGGCTGTCGATTCCAGCCGTGTATGGAGAGGCTCCGCGGTACTGGCTGGTGGTCTGCACACACTGGTTTGCAGAAGGCATAAAGCCGCAGTCCCTGCCTGGCAGGAAACCATGTCTAGTTGGATTGATAATTATCCACACAAATAATTATGCATATTTAGGGGCACAGGAGGAGCAGAAGAACCTGTGAATAAACATGCATAGTGAAGAGGAAGGCAAGGCTAGCACAGTGCCTCTTGAACAGAAAATTGAGAAATTCCGGAGCCTAAGGGCTTTGGCGGCCGGAATAGTATCAACGTTTATTTGCGTTTTCAGTTTGCACTGTTCTCCAATGTGCCCATTGACCCTCTTAATAATCTCGGAGGTCGTTTGGTCAGACCAAGACATTCCCGGTATTGGCTGGTGAGCTGCTGGGGCCCCTGTGAAGTTAACGTGATTTCACGCAGGATCCCACAGCTCAGGAGTGGCAGGACTCCATGTGGGGCTGGGGGGCTGATGTGTGTGTTTTCACTATGCACCAAGCTCTCACCTGTGGTTTCTGCAGAAGCTTGGCTCGCTCTGAAGGCTGACCGGTAGCCTCTGTGTGTTTCATGTAGAGGAATTGGGGGCGCTGACCTCGGGGAGAAGACTGTGACAGCTGTAGTTGTGAATGCGACTGGAGGGACAAAAAAGGTGTCCATTAGAGAGGTTTGTGCCAGCGGTTTAATTTCCTTTATTTCAGAACTGGAAGTTATTTAAATTACTTTATAGACTTCCTGTTTCCTTGCAAGAGCTCATTAAGTCCAGGCGGAGCTGGGGCGTCCCCGTCACAGAGCAACCGGACCCGCAATTCCCATTCTGTCCGCTAGGGCCCCACGGTGGCAAGGACACGCCGAGGATGGAGGAGAGTCCTGGCAGCCTGCCCTTTTTACTAGACGTCCAGTTATGACTCAGTGTCGATGGTGTACCTCAAGGATACAGAATTACCTGGTACTCGACCCTAGAGACTACTTTCTGAACTTGTCCATCCCACCATTATGTTATGGAGAGGAGGCAGGCCGGTCTCATCTGGCTAGAGGACGGGGGCCCTTGCCTACATCTTTGGTGGGTGATCAGATGTGATGTTAGGAGCTGATGTGTGTGCAGTGAAGGCTGCAGATCTCCCTGGTGATCAGGAACATCACCAGGGAGTCAGGCTTAAATGTGGATTCCCTTAGCCCTTTCTATTATCCATGGAAGAGGGCTTCCATCAGGGGTTTCAGACCTGAGCTCCGACTTTTGAACCCTGCTCCCAGGCAACTCTTGAAAAGATGTGTCTTTGACTAAATGATTTACCTGTAAACTTGCCAAGAAAATAATTTGAGGTAACTAGAAAACACCGCTCCTGTTGTGCATCTGTGACTATTCTGTCATGGGGACACGTGCCCCTCCACTCAGGGCTGGGTTTGTGGGCAGAGTACTAATGAGGAATGGTAGGAACCAGACAGGGGTTAGGGGGGATCATCCCTGGTGTCAGCATCCAGAAACTGTCATTGGTGCCCCGTGTGTGGACCAGTGGTGGTGCCGAGAGCTCGCGGCTTACCTCCATCCGCCTGGGGGAAGGCAGAGAAGGTGGAGGTGGGATAGACTGCCACACCCGGCCTTCCTTGACTCCATGCACGTTGTTCCCTGGTTTGAAGTTGTGTTCCATACCGTGTATCTCTTTTGGTACTCAGTGGGTACTCTGTTTTGGCTGGTGCAGAAAGTCGTGGGGGAATCCCACACCTGGGAGTTGGGCCTCATTCCTTACTATCAGCCAGACAAGAATCTTTCTAAAAAGGGGGGTAATACAGCGACTTAAGTGTAACCTGAGTCAGACTTTCATGCCTAAGTGAGCGCTGAGTCTTCTGTATTCATTTACAACATTAAGGTCTGTAATTTCTTCATAAAAAATTCTAAAATAATGAAGATGACCTGGTAGGCAAAATTCACTGGTATTTTCTAAAAGCTTTTGATAAGGTCCCTCATAAAAGATTAAGAGAGAACAAAACCACAGTGTGGCGCAAAGTCCTTGTTGTGGATTAAAAAATGATAAAGTGATAGGGAACAGAAGAATTCCGGTGGAGACCCACTGCTTGGAGTAGGGAGAGGTTAATAGAGGGGTGCCTGAGGAGTCTGTTGTTGGGGCTGGAGTTATTAAGTGCATTAATTGTTTGGAGAAGGAAACGGAGGGTGAATTAGTGCAGTCAGCTGCTGCTACCCTGGTTTTTGTCACTGGTTTCAACCCAGAGAGTCTGTACTGCCTGGAACCTACTGGGGGAAGAGGCGGTGCAGGGAAATGAAGTTTGCGTAAGTCTGTGGCTTCCCTGGTGGCTCAGTGGTAAAGACTTTGCCGGCCAATGCAGGTGACGTGGGTTCAAATCCCAGAGTCAGGAAGATCCCCTGGAGAAGGAAATGGCAACCCATGCCAGTATTCTTGCCTGGGAAATCCCGTGGACAGAGGAGCCTGGTGAGCTACCGTCCACGGGTTCGTAAGGAGCTGGATATGACCTAGCAGCTAAGCAACAACAACAAATGGCGTAACTCAGATTGGCAGAAAGTCCAGTCCACACAGACGAGGTGCAGGGCCCCCTGAACTCGCTGCCTCTCCTGAGGAAAGAGGTTCAAGGGCAACGGCAGTCAGCACAGTGGCTTTTTTGGATCCGACAGAGGAAATGGGGATGGGGTGGGGCTGGAAAATAAAGGGTTTCCTTAGGAAGGACGAAGCAGGCTATTGTGCTGTGTGGTGCCTCACTGGCTTGCTGCATTAGCAAGGAGGGACACCTTTTCAGTCTTTCTGACCGTGTTATCTTTTGTGCTGTTCGGTTTATTTTTAGAGTCACAGTGAGGGCACCCTGCCAGTCACGGACACACTGCCTCTTGAAAGTTCTCAGTAGGGCCTTTGCATACTACTCTGACACATGTTACATACGTGTGTGGGCTGCTAGTGGGGATGGCCTGTTGGATGGGTCTGGTTGAATTACAAGCAGATGATCACGCAGAAGCAGGCTAGCGGCCTGACATCTCGAATATTCTGAGTTTGAGGTGGGGCACCCAAGCCGTCTGAGCTGAGTTGGGGGGGTGGTGCTCCTAGGAGCTGCAGAGCTACCCTGTGCCTCCTGCCCGTGTGCGTTTCTTGTTTCTGCCTCTTTAAGGCGACTTGCTGTGTTCTTCCTGAGGCCGAAATGAAAGTTTCTTGCTCGGGGCCATCCGCCTCCAGAGCTGGTGCTTTCCTGAAAGGGCTCTTCTTCCAGGCAGGCCCTGGATTTCTTTTTTTCTCCCCTCTTCTTTACTTTCTGATTTCCTTGTGTAGCTGTCTCGTTACCTGTCCCACTTTTCATTAAAACCTGAAAGAGCGCTGGCCTCCCTCAGAAATGTCGCTGAGTCCTTGCTTTTGGCTGTGAGCAGATGTTCTGTGGGTTGGGGTCCTCAGCAGCGCCCCCCCCCACTCCATCCCCCACCTCCACAGGGTTGGGGGGGAGTTTTTGCAATCTTGGTCCAGCCTAGTTAGAAGCTGCAATTACTACTTGGTCGCTAATTACCGGGCCTCACATTAGATCAGTTTACAGAGGGAGCTTGGAGCCTGTCAGCAAAGGTCAGCCTGAGGTCCTCTTACTAAACAGCCCTCTTGGTGATAGCTGTACAAGGAGAAAGGCATTAAGAGGGAGACTGGGCACCAGATCCGGGCTGCAGGGTCTTCGCTGGGTGAGGTGGGGGGGGGGATGGGACCGGGAAAAGAGCCACGGCTGACGAAAGGGGTCACGGAGGCTGATAACCCTTCTCACAGCCTTTCTCAGAGAGCTGGAGGAAGGCGCAGCCCTTTTGCTGAAAGGCTGTGCTGTAGAGAGGGCCAGGCAGACACACAGGGAACCAGGACGTGCCCACCGCTGGCTTCACACGCTTGACTCTGTTAGAAAGATCCATTCAGCCCCAGCTTCTGAGAGGGAAAGCAGGGCCTCAGAGAGAGCATCCCAAACATGGGTATCCTTTGTCTGTCTTTTTACCACCCAAATTACATTATTTACTTAAATGTTTTTTTCATGAATTCCTGTATTAAAACCATAAATACCTGCTCTAGCATCATCCCAAGCAGTGATAGCAGGGGAATCACAGGTTTGGGCTAGTCATATTGGCTCAAATAAATGTTAAGTAGGTAACCATTTGAACTTAAAATGTCCACCCACTCATCAGCTTGCCTATGGCCAGTGGTGCTGGTTGGATACACTGGGAATAATGGTGCGAAAGACACCAGTCCGGAAGTGTGAGCACTTGTTTTCCAGGCCAGCCTTACTTTCTCATGAGATGTGAGACTATGGGTGAGCCTCCCTTGCTTCTCTGAGCCTTAGAAATGAGGATTTGGCCTCCGTTAGATTTTATGCAAGTGAAACGATTTTCCACAGATTCTCTGTGTATACGTGTGTATAAAGATTAGTAACTGACATTAAGCATTTACTGTGCTAAATTAATGCTTCAGTTATTAATCCCTACAACCATATGGGGCAAACATGATCTCTACACCTATTATAGGTATGATAAACCCAAAGGGGGTTAACAGTTTGCAGCTTTTCAGTGGCCTCTGTGCTGGAATGCGAGCCCAGGGCATATGCTTGCAGCCTGTTCTATACTATGATGTACTGTACTGTGCTATATATATATGGGTTTTCTTTATTTTATTTTTTGTCGTTACCCACTTCAAGGTGTTAGTTTAGAGCCTCTCTGATAGCTGCTTGTGGGGCGCAGAATTAGAGAAAAATCGTTTGAAGTGGTGAGTGGAAAGAGGAGCGCATTCCACTCCCCCTCACGGGCGGATCTCTGTATATTCGCTACTCAGGTGTGGCACAGTCCCGAGTGCTCAATCCCAGTCATCTGGGACAGGCCTGGGCTTCACTGTAATTCCCTCGCTTCAAATCAGGGCCAGATCAGTATGCGGTTGGTCAGCGGGGGCCTGGCAGGCAGAGGGAGACGATATGTTACGTTGATAAAGGGCTTTGCAGCCCGAGCCCTGGGACCCGGAGCCGTTTCAGAACTCCGTGTTCAGTCTCACTGCAGACACAAAGCGTCTCCCCAGCACCAGAGACTCTGGCGCTGCCAGGAACCAGGAGGACATTGTGCTGTCCTGACCCTCCACAAGAGTCAGGGGGCGGTGGGTGCTGGGGTTCACTGGGGGCCCTCCCATCACCTTGAGTGGTACCACTCCCCCCTCACCATTGTGGTCAGGGCTCAGGGCCTCGCTCTGGATTGGCTGAATCTGAAAGGAGCCCCACCACGTTTTGACTTACAGAACAAATGTGCAGAAAGGTTTGGCCCCTGGGTATTTTGTATGTTAGGGAGGTTTGGCTGGGTGGGGAAGTGGGGTTGTCTACTGAGAGGGCTCTAGAAAGTCTATCCACAGATGGTTTGCAGGTAGAACCCAGACCTCGGTTTCATGATTCCTCTTCTCATCTCAAGCCCAGGGAGCCCCGGGCCTGCGTGTGAGACATGCCTTAGAAAACCATTTTACTTAACTGCCACCCCCTGGGTGCTGACTAACACCACTTCCCCTCATATAACTTCACATTCGTGTAATTAACATATAATTTGATACCTGGAAATTCATGCTGGGTGGAGCTGGAAAGGATTACTCAGCTTTTAGCAATTCAGACTCTTGGCTTATAGAACGCCATGTGCTGCCTCCTGGGTCTCCTGTTACTAACGTGCTTTGCCAGTATCTTGCCACTTAATTTTTCCTTCTGCCCCTTGAAGATGAGTGCAAATGATGACACAGTATTTTTTTTTAAATCATTTTAACAACTGAAGGGCTATAGACTGCCTGCTTCTCTAGTCAATGTGTTCTTAACTATCTTCTCTCATCGACTGGTGAAATTCAGGGGTACCATAGTTTATTTCACTTCCTGTTTCTTTGTCAGGGCAGCACCATCAGTAAAAAACGTGCTAAGTAATTATCAGGGAAGAACAAAGATGAAAACTTAGGATTTTGCAGTTTAAATTTAGAGTGTATGCTGGTGGTTCTAAGTTTTGTTGGAGAAATTACTTAGTATGTTGACACATATTAATGGGATGGGGGGGAATCACAGTTCTTAATATACATGAACCCTGCCTATTGAAAGATAAAAAAGGCTGGGTGAACTCTGACCCAGAGTAGAGAACCAGCATAGTTGAAAGCCAATCAGGATATCTTGAAAATATATCTAAATGTTCACATACTTTGAAAGACGACGTTTAGCACAGTACAGATGGAAAATTGTATCTGATGGGAACTCGGAGAGAGGAGAAGAGTGAATCCCTTAAACCTTGATAGTCACGGCTTCCTGATCCAGTGGGTCGAGAAGGATCCAGAACCCCCCAGAACCCCAGTCCCAGGTGAGCGTGCTCTGTGAGCTACAGGGAAGGTAGGAGTGGGGGAGTAGTCCAGAGGCTGGCCGTTTGGTCCCTGCCATGGATTGAGCTTGTGAGCCTTTCAAGGATTGAGAACTTGACTTTGGAAAGCTTCTAAATTTGTTCCTAGTGGGTTTGATTTATTTTGTTGAGGTCAAATTAGTGCTAATGGCCCTAATGGTTTACAATGCTCCTAAATGGTTCTTAGCACTTAGGCGGGCTTGGCTGGCCATTGTGGGCGGGTTTCCAAGTGTGGACCATATCATTCCAAGGGTATATTTTTTTGTTGTTGTTGAAGTTACTGTTGAGAGTATAACTGTATGTGTATGAGGGAGGTTAAAAGGTAACAGCAGATTAGTCACACTTAATATTCTACTTTCTCTTGGTATCAGATCCAGGGATGTGTTTGTGAACACGGGCCCCATGGGCATATGGTGCGTGACCAGGGCGTCCAGCTGGGCATTTAGAGTTGATGATTGTCCTCTGCCGCTTCCCTGGGAGTGTATTGTTCATGAAATGCAGTAATAGGGACGCCTCAGATTTCCTCCTGGCGTTCCTGGTTGCCAAGTAGTTCTTGTAAGAGCGGGCAACCAGGTTAAACTGATCTCGGTGCCTCCCTTTCAGCCATGCTGTGGTATCTGTGAGTTCATGGCAAGGTCTTTGGCAAGGGGATTATACTCCCTATAAAACTGGCTCCAGTCTCCTGGTTTCTGTGTGATTGTGAGTAGGCGGAGCAGACAGGTGTCTACAGAGGAGCTGCGTGTCTCTACTTGTCCACAGATCTGAACCGTGCGTGTGCACACACGGGCAGGCTACGCGGGCGGTGAGCTCCCAAGGCTGCCGGCGCAGCTGACTCGGGAGACAGTCAGGGCTCCGGTGTTGGAGCTGAGGTCTTGGTGCATGGTCAAGACAGGGGCGTTGGTTAACCATTTCTCCATGCTTTGATGGAAAGGAAAGAAGCTACCCCCACCTCATAGTTCTCTGGCCCATCAACTCTCAGAGTAGTGCTCCTGAAAGTAGCAAATGTGGTTTTGAAGGCCTGTCAAATCCTGTCATGGGGAAAATCCTGCTGGTTATTGTAGGCCGAGCCAACGCTGTCGAGGGTCGAGTGAAGGATGGGGCCTTTACCTTCTCCTTCTAATGGAATGGCTACTGGCTTCTTCTCAGAACTCGGGTTCCTTTTTTTCTTCTTGCACATTCTGTAAACACACTTTTAGTCTATTGGCAGGCTTGGTGTCCTGAAGCTACCATACTTAACCTCAGGACCCAGTAAAATTTCCCCTGGAACGATTTGAAGAGCATTCACACTACCTGTGAGGTGCTTGCTTCTATTGAGAAACATTTCCACATTCATCTGGATCATCTCAAAAATTAATTCATAGCATGTGAAAATATTGTTACAGTCGTCATTAACAGTGCTGTTAATCTAAAGACTTGGGTCTCAAGGCAGATGGCTGTATATATAACCAAGGAGTTAATTCCATTGCCAGCAAACATGAAGCTGTTGCATTGGGCGTGATAGAACTGGAGACATGAGCCTAGTGTAGCAGCGAAAGTCACCACTGAGCTGTGTCTGCAGGAATGCATTCTAGAATCAGCGTTTGAACATCTTCAGTCAGTTCCATGGCCACCAAGTCCTCCAGAGAAATTTTAATTACAAACCAAGGTGATGTGGTTTCTTAAATGTACTATAACAAATGGATGTTAGTTCAAGTAGCCCTGAGCAGCCCCCTCCATCAATAAAACCCCATAATTATCACATGGCGGGCTCTGAGGAGGAAATCTTCACGCCCTGAGTGTCTAGTCGGCTGGGCTTCCGGCCTCCCTTTCCTGGAGTTGGGGGCAGGGTGAGGGTGTGGAAGGTCAGCCCTTTCCTCAGAGGACCCCGAGGGTCATGACACACCCAGGACAGGCTCTGGTGCTGCCCCGGGAAAGAACATGTTCATAGCCCAGGGGTGTGGCCTGCTTTTTGGTGGTGGACCCGGAGTTTAGGGGAGGAAGGGCGGTTTAAATGGAAGACCTTGAAATGGCAAATCTTTATTAGTTTTGTAAACAGCTTTAGGAAGCACTGGGAGCATCTTGCAGGGACCCTGCAATTATCATAATAAACAGTTTTATCATCTGCTTGGCAATCAATATTGTGGCTTATGCTGCTTTAGTATCTCAGTGGTATTGATTACCTTAACAACTGGGCTGCGGTCAGCTTCCATTAACCCCTGCTCTGCCGGCAGGGCCTGTGCTTTCCCTGGTTGGATGGAAAACTGCTCTGGTCCCACTGGCCAGAGTCAAACACAGCTTTTATCTCAAGGCATCCAACAGAAGGACGGTTTTTAAACAGGGAAGTTAATGCAGGCTTTTAAAGGCATCTTGTGTGTGTGTGTGTGTGTGTGCGTGTATGAGACAGTGTATAAAATAATTATAGCAGTGGGATTTCAATGGATACTCAGGAATTTGAATGTTAAGATAAAAAATCCTGAGTTTTCCCTGCCTTGGCCATGTCTAGTGGTCATGTCCATTCCATCCCTCTTGCCCTCATGATGGAATTGAGCACTGCAGTACTGAGGCCCTTATGTAACAGGCATTCCTGGGACATTTGGAGCATTCTGCTTTGAGATCCACAGGTTGCTTTTAGAGAGTAACCACTTACGTGGGAACATCTTGTTTTAGGATTCAGGTTCCTCCGGACCAGTGAGTGTCTGAAGTGAAATGGTCGATCATAAGATGACAGAATGTTGGAGGTAGATTTTGGTGCCACTTTAGATTACATCACTCTCACTGGCTGTCCCTGGTCTCTGGTCTGATTCATGTTTACACCCCCCTTTTCTCCTGATGAAACAAAAGCAACATGGATACTTAGCTCTAGGGAGCAAGGGATGGAGTCCCCAGACCCAACCAGTAGTTAAGAATTAGGCAGTGGTAAGTGATAGTCATCCAGAAACTTTAAGGACAAGGTCTTTCTAGCAGCAGTGGGGACGATGGTGTGTGTGTGTGTGTGTGTGTGTGTGTGTGTGTGTATGTATGTGTGTTGACTGTCTATGTCATTTTTCTCTTAATAACTACTCTACTTTGTTTTAAATGAGAAATGTGTGTATATGTGTGTGCATACGTGTCTGTATGTATATGTGTGTGTGTGTATATATATGTATTCACATATAAAATAAGTATCAGTGATGCTGGGGGTGAGCTTGCCCAGCATATCTGGCAACATAACCCCTTTAAACCAGTTTTAGTGTAAACTGCCATGGGGTCTTTACCTTTCTAGAGCAAACAACCCAGGTGTGCTGTTCAACCAGAGTGACGACCTCTAGTGAGAAGCCAGCAGCTACATTTAGGAGTCAGTTTTTAAAGCTGGTGAGTTTTATGGAGCCGCTGGGGAGTGGAGGAGGAGGAGAAGGAGGCAGCAGTAGTTGGACTGGGGGAGGTGAATTGCTTTGGCAGCTGACACTTTCCTGCCCTCCCTGCCAGGCTGCAGCCTCTGGCTTCCTAATCCCTCAAGAGGATCCAGAAATGAAAGTTTATCAGATGGGGAGGAGGCCAGTAGGTATGTGATGAAGGCAAGGGGCTTGGCTTCAGACTGAGCTTGGAGAAGTGTAAGTAGGTAACAGGCAAAAGGGGATGCCAGGTGTAAGGGATTCCAGATCATGGAATTCAAGTCCCAGCAAATAAGGGTCCTTATAAGAGAGGGTCATAAAGCCAGGTCATAGAGTCTGGGCCGCAAGATGTAAGGCCGTAGACTCTTATCTGGTGGGGTCTAGGGGAGTAATAGTGAGACCTGACCGCAGAATCCAGCCACAGGCTTGACAAGCAGGGCTGAGCCCACAGATGGTGTTGAATAGACAGAGGCCTGTGCAGGTGAGGGTACGGCCCCAGGGAGTAATGGTGGGAAGTTGGTGAGAGTGGTTCTCTAGGTGTGGTCTGGGGATCTAACCAGGGCCAAGCTTACCCTCCTGACCCCACCCTACGAGGGTGCCACCCTGTCTCCCACTGGGATGTCAAGGGGTCCCCATCACTGTCTTTGTTTTCTGTACCCACCTGCTTTTGTCTTCAATCTCCCTGTACCCAGACTACCTTGGTTCCACAAGTTGGTAAGTTTTATTTTAAGCGTAATGTTCTTCCTAAATGGGCTTCCCTGGTGGCTCAGTGGTAAAGAATCTGCCTGCCAAGGCAGGAGACAGAAGTTCCATCTGTAGGTCGGGAAGATCCCCTGTAGAAGAAAATGGCAACCCATTCCAGTATTCTTGCTGGGTAAATCCCATGGACAGAGGAGCCTGGTGGACTGCACTCCATGGGGTTGCAAAAGAGTTGGACATGACTTAGCAAGTAAACAAGAACAACATTCTTCCTTAAATATTAGCTACATCAGTCAGACTCAGAGGGTGGGCAGTGGTTAAGTTGACCCAACTTCCATTACTTTCCATTATGAGAGGGACAGTAGCTCCAAGGCTCCCCTGTGACAGCAGAGGGTAGACCACATGGCCCTTACTTTGCCACTATAGACTAAGCAACATGCATGGTGGGGATACCTCCATCTTTTAGGTTTATGTAGGTGTGTGCATTTTGATTGGGTTATAATGCAGTGGAATTGTGGCCCAAATCACCCTTTGTGTTGCCTCGCTGGTCTTAAATTGAGCTCTGCACTGATACTAGCTCTTCTAAGCTTGACCTCATTCATGAAGAGCTCCTAGATGTTGACAGCTTTTTACTTTGTTCTTTTCACCAATAGCTTTTTGAGCCACATGGTCAGACTTCTGGGCAGCAGTATTGTCTTATGTGGTAGAGGATGTTTTAGAGGGAATCACGTTCTATGTAAAATTTTAAGATTTAATGTCTCACATCAAGGTTCTTGGCTGTGTGGAGCAACCCGGTATTTGGTGTTATTTATAGTTTTGCTTTTTAGGTGTGAGCATAGAAGTGAAATATCTTTTTTTGGGTCTTTGGTATACTCAGGTTTTTTTTTTTTTCTTTCTTATTTAGAAGATGAAATGTTATCTTTGAAGGGTTTGGAAAGATGATTCTTTTTCAGAAAGTGGTGTCTTCATAGAGAAAAGAGCCCTGGAGTAGAAACTGGAGAATGGATCCTGGTTCCTGATTTGCTGCTCACCAGCTAGTGACCTTGGGAAAGAATGACTCATAGTAGTTACTCTCCTGTTTTAGAATTTTTTTTGAACCTGAGTTCAAAAAAATTTATTTTGAACCTGAGTTCAGTAAAATTTGAGTTGTGGTTCCTATTCTGTCTACTTAACAAAACACGATTGTTGGTGGTCAAGTGAGAAATGAATATGGGTGTTTCAAAATGTATAAACCACCGTATAAATTGAAGGAACATTGTTATTTGTTCCTAGGGAAGTTGGTGCCGGGTGTGACTGTTTTCTTGGTCAAACACCAATGCTGCTGTGAAAAAGTGCTTTGCAAAGAGTATTTCCCAGGAAGCTGCAGCGTGACGATGGGCGTGTAAAGGCCTCCAGCGGCAAGAAGCCCACTTATCATTGGCTCAGCCTACTTGAAGATGAGCACAAAGAGCCAGCCCCAGTGGGAACCAGCTCCATTCAGACTTTACAAAGCAATTAAGGTGACTTATAAAACATTCATACTGAGATGAAAGACAATGAGCTCAAAAACAATGGTTGGTAAATATTGCTTTATTTCGTAAATTCACTGGAAGTGTTTAAAGTTATTTTTTAACCCAGTAAATCAACCAGTGGAGGCTTTTCACTTATCAGTGGGTGTGTTTTTTCATGATCATGAGTTTGACTCCAAACTCTAAATCAAGCTCTTATGTAATCTTAGGCTGTTACATTGGGCTCATTTTTTCCCTCACCAGTGGTATTGATAGTGGCCATGTATAAATGTGTCAGGGACTGTGCCCAACGCGTGATGCCTGTTACCCCTTACTGTATTAGTGGTAGGATGGTGCCTCATACTTTCCAAGGATAGGAGTAACGGTGGGGTCAGCAAATGTTGAGTTTTGAATAAGCTTTAGAGGTAGCTGGGTCCTAAAATACTTCTTTGGAAGTCTTTTAACTTTTCTAAATAAAGAAGAATCCATGTTTCCTTGAAAAAAGGCTTAGCTTGCCATGAATATGTCAACTTAAGGCTGAGAAGCTTGGCTTTGGCCAGGGCCATTCTTTTTTCCGAAGGTGCTCCTGAACTGGATAAAGGCAGAGCTTTCTTTTTTAAAAGAAAAAAAAAAGTGTATTATGTTAAAAAAGAAAAATATGATGATGAACTCCCTCACCTACATTTGACAGTAATTCACTTTTTGTTGGGTTTCTTTACTCTTTTTGCTCATTGGCTTTGATTTTACAGCTAATCAAAGATACCGTGAGGCTTGATCATTTTTTTAGGTGGTAGTAACATTACGTCGACATGACAAAAGTAACACATTCTTGCACGCAATCAAATATCAGATTGCTCTTCACACTTACCTGATGGTCCCCAGAATGGCTTCTTACAGTTGATGTGTTTGAAGGGGTTTCCGAATGAGGTTACCTACTGCATTTAGGTGTCCGATTCTTAGCTCTCAAATCTAGATCAGTCCCCTCACCCCTCACTGTGGCCTCCACACGTGCCTCCCCCCTGACCATCCCATGGATTTAGAACAATGGTGGGGAGTAGGTCCATGTTGTAGAAGAGGCACTGTCATGGTGTGAAGATACTCACGTCCCCTTTCTAACTCTGCCACTGACCTTGGACAAGCCACCAGCACCCTCTGGGGTCATTATTCTTGTCCATCAAAGGAGACAGTGAGTCTGAATGACCTTAAACTCAAGCCTTCTTATTATGACCTCCTCAAAGGGAACACCTGCTACCTGTTCCTTATCCCAGTTTTTGTGATTGAGAAATTGTTGGCACTAAATAATCCTGAGTGATTAACTTGTTCTTTTTCTCTTGAACATTGTGAATAGTTTACCTTAAATAAGGTTATTACGTTTTCCTTCTGAACTTTCAGAAAGCTTAGAGCCAAGTTTATGGCTCAACATGTTGGTTATTATAGTACGTGTTTTTTCTGAAATATTAAAATTTAAGCTTTTTTAATGTGGACCGTTTTTTTAAGTCTTTATTGAATTTGTTACACCATTGCTTCTGCCGCATCCTTTTTTTTTTTTGGCCATGAGGCATGTCGGACATTAGTTCCCCAATAATGGATCGAACTTGCCCCCCTGCATTGAAAGGCAGAGTTGTAACTGGACCACCAGGGAGTTCCCTATTATATGCATTTTAAGCTTCATTTTTGGCTCAGATTTTCTCCACTGTTGTTTATTCTTTGTTCTTTTGCCCTGGCCTCAATTTATGCTATCATGTTGTGTTGTGTATTCTTGTAATCAGTGTGAATAAATGACTCCATGCTGGGTATTCTCATGTGACTCTGATCTGGTCTGCATGCTCATTCACCTAGAGTCCCTGTCTTACCTATTTGCTGCTTTGTTGAGCCACACTTTAGGTGCTCAGTAAAAACTTAGCCAATAGAGTTTAAATTTGACATATTGTCATTACTTGCGCATTTACATTTTTCCCATTTTAGTGGTGAAGAGTTGTTGGGAACAGTATTGACTTTTTTGAGTGTGGCCCCGGTCCTTCTCAGATTCATCTTTTTATGGCAAAACTGCCAGAGGAAGTCTGGCAGTTTTTAAATGCAGTCCACTTGGCTGATGATGTTTATTTTTTGGTAGAACTTACCTTTTCCCCCCTAGGCTTTTGGTGAGTGAAGCAGTATTTGCTGGGCAAACATTGGGGACAGGGGGTTTTAAATCCTGAAACAGTAGCCATTCTACGTATTCTGAAGAGTCCACCTCTGGCTCCAGCCATGGACGCCAGGAGCAGCATTGTAAAGATGCACAGGGTGATGGAGGGGGATGTACCCCTGGGAAAAGGCAGGCTAGGCAGTTGTTGAGCAAATTCTCTGCTTGGCTCTCCAGCAGCCTACCTTGGCCTTGGGGAGGCTGTGCCTGCTCTCCTCAGTAAGGCCATGGTTTTGATGGACTCTCTCTCTTGACCCCCCACCCAGGACCTCTGCTTCCTTGATTGTCCAGGAGAGGACTTTCCTCCTGCAGCTTTAGGGGAGGGTCTGAGTCTGTGCTTGTTGAGCCTCCAGCACACAGTAGGTGCTCAATAAACACACGGGGGGTGCCTTCAGGAGCAGCTCTGCAACTGACCAGAGGACATACTTACAGCTTTTGCTAGTGGCCTCCTTTTTTGTTGTTTCTGCCACTTGGGAAGGCAATCCTCTAAGCGCTGGTTTTGAGGGGCTGTGGTTTTCAAGGCTCCTGTTCTGGGTCCCTGGATGACTTCTGTCCCAACCACAGAGAACCGAGGTGCCCTTGTTGGTTGATGGAGTCCTCCCCATGTTCTTCTCCCAGCCAGGCACCCTCCCACGCCAGTGGCTTGGCCTTGATTCTCTCCTCCCCACACCGAGCAGATGCTTCCAAGCCTCTGCTCCATGCAGACCTAGTCCAGAGGGAAGGCGAGACCCTTGGGTGAGGGGTCCTGGGTGTGGCGAGGAAGTTGAGGCTCATGGCTTGCAAGTTTTCTTTAATGGAATTTCCCATCACTTACTGCCCTGCTGATTTCTGATCAATGAAAATGAAATTGCATCACCTCCTCAGAGGCTCCACGTATGCCTGCTGCTTCCAGCTGTGTCAGTTCCGGTAAAATAATCTCATCAGGCGTGCAAGAGGGTAATAGGAAATAAAAATAAAAACCCACAATTAGCAAGAGGCCTTGCAGCTGAGTAACACTTTCCATCCCGGAGGCAGAAGGCCAGGGAGTGAATGCTTAGGAAAGATTCCCTCAAATAAAAGAAAAGAACGAAGATTCCTGATCCTTTTCTTCCTGGTCCCTTCTTCCCCTGAACTCTGGCCCCCACCCTTCATGTGTAGATGGTTCAAAATAGTGCACAGGTTTGTCCTGCCCTCCAGGTGAGGTCAGCAGAACAGCTATGAGGGGGACACACGAGGGAGGGGGCTTTCACTTTTCTTTCTCCCCAGCCTACCTCCCACCCCAGACCAACACCAAATGAATTTCAGAAATTTCAGATTCTCCCACTGACCTGTGACAGGAAACCAGATGGTTGCCAGGGAAGGGTGGTGGGCGACAACTGGAAGCTGAGTTAAGGTTGGTGAATAGGCTTCTCAGAGCTGGTTTATTTTAATTCCTAGACATTATGCTTCAATTATCAGTCCATTAAGAACCAGACTCCCGCCTCTGCGTTATTCTCCAAAACTCCCAGGACCATGTCATGAACAAGAAGAAGGAGGGTCTATTGAGGGGCATGGCTTGGTCACATGGAAGCAGGCCAGCCCTAACACCTCCGAGTAAGGCTTGGGGATGGTGAACCCAAGTATCCGAGGAGAAGCAGTGCTTGTATGAAGGCCGGTTCGGTGGCTCTGGCAGTTTTTCTTAAGTTGTTTGGGAGACAGCACGCTTTCCTCCTGGGTCATCAGGAAATCTCAGACATCCGTAAGTTTCCTTTAGGAATCTGACTCCCTTTAGGTTCCTGACTCCCATGTAGCTTGAGGATGAGACCCTTGAGAGAGATGAGCATGGCTGGGGGGCTGGCAGGGGCGGACCCGGTGGCAGGGCTGTGGAGAGGGGTTATGGTATCCCCAGCACCAGAGGGGCTCAGGCCAGTCACACAACTTGCCAAACCACGTGTTGCAGTAGTTGAACCGTGTTTTTAAATGCAGTGGCCATCAGAGGTTGTCACAGGCCGCCTCTGGTTCATAGAAGGACAGATTCTGGCCTTAGAGCGGGAAGGCTCAGGAATGTGGGGCGCGATGGTAACCCGGATAACTGTGTTGATACCGTGAATCCGGCAGCACGTGAAGTTCTGCGCCTCCTCGAGCTAGTGCCCCCTGGCTGGCCACCACTGTCCAGCTTCTTCTTTTACATTTCTTGCCTCCAGTGAGAGCAAGCTAGTTGGGAGTCTGTATTGATAACAGGGCCGCTGTGCATATTGTAGGCACTCGGTGCACATCTGTTGTGTGAGCGGATAAAAATCATTAGAGCAGCCAGCGAGTTTTTGGCCAAGCATGATGCACAGGGGTTTAAAGCTAAGAGCACCAGGGCCAGAACCCTAGTAGCCTCTTCCTTATCGTGGCCTAAGAGATGGGTCCTGTTAACTAGCCAGGTTGGGTACCCTCATCTCAGTATGGCTTAACGCTGGGGCCTTCTGAAGCTGCGGGAACAGTTTTTGTCAACTTGTTCTGGCACTGCCCTGGATTAGAGCTGCTGGCTGGAAGTTTTGAGGGGACGACCTGAGCTCTAGGCAGGAGAGGACGGAGGGTGTCACTTCAGAAGGGTGCTGAAGTTCTTGACGTCAACATGCATTTTTCATGTGTCCGTGTGTTTGTATAGATACATTTCTTTTCTTTTTTTAAAGATTTTTTGAAAAATTATCTTTTAATTGAAGGATAAGTGCTTTACAGAATTTTGTTGTACAGATATATTTCTATCCTCTCATCTCAGACACTTAGCACAAGGTCTTGATCTACATTGATCACTTTTTATGACTTGAACTGGCAATTCCCTGCCAGGGATCAGACCTAACCAGGGTGTTCAGGAAACCATTAAGGAAAATACATAACCACACTCATTCCCAGACTCAATTGTTTGGTCGTAGTAGTGCCTGGATAAGAGACTTTCCAGCATGATTAAGCCACGTCCTATTTAATGTGGCCTTGATGATTCTTCACAGCAGCCATTGACCCAAGAGCAGCATCTGGAGCAATGAGAAGAGAAAGCCCATCTGGGCCACTTGTGCTGAGTTTGTGAGGGGCTTATCGTTACCCACTATCACTTGGTCCTTCAGGTGGCTTCTGGAAGGCTAAGGCAGTGCAAACTCTTGGATCCTTACGTTTGAGGAAGGAATTTTCCTTTGTTGATTTGCCTAATTCCCAGGGCCACTCTTTGAAGTGGCTAGTGGTAAATACGTCTCAATCTGTTTTTCTTGTTAAAAATAATGGTGCAAATAATTGGCTTTCTGATTACCACTTGGGATGGAGAAGGGGCTCTGAAGAGTAGGGCACATAAGTCAGTTTCACTTCTCCTACCCTGCCACTCACACACCCTACCACCCAACACCTGGTTGGGTTTTAGGCTTCAGAGTTTGGAAGTTCTTCACATACACTCAGAGGGCGAACAGAACTCGTACCCTCTTCAGTCCGTCTTGAAGTCTGCCGAGGTCACCATGGCTGCTGGTCCACTTGGCCATAAGGGAAGGAATTGCCAGGGGCCGGCCGGACAGCCTCCATCCCTGCTCGGCGCCTCTTGCTCCCTGCTGCTTGAAAAGCTGTTTATGCTAACGAGCCAGGGAAGATCTGAAGACCGCGCTGTGCCTGCACTGGTGAGAGGCCCTGTGTGTGTGTTGCCCCATTAATGAGCCTTCGAAGGGCAACCCTTGTTTGTTTTGTCCTGGTGCCAACTCCGGAGCCTTGTGCCAGAGCGCGCTGCCGCGCTGCCGATGGGGAGCCCGCCATGTGGCTTTCTTCCTGCTGAGAGGAAAACACACTCCTTTTTCAAAGAGTCATTTTGGAGATGCGCGTTGAGGGGGACATTCCTTCCCCAAGGCCACCTCTCACCTTGCCCTTGCCTGGCTTCCGACCATCCCAGCATGACCATGTCCAGTGGTGGAGCTTGTGGAGAGCAGAAGTTCCTCTACTGGGAAGGCTGGATGGGGTTTGCCAGGTGCTGCTGTAGGACCAGAGAAAGGCAGCTTACAGGTTATTCCTTTGTTCTCACAGATCAGATCTGTGTAGAAGAAAGCTTGAGGCCCATGGCTGCTTCTGCCCCGTCCTAGAAACAGCATGTGCAAACAGAGAATCTGCCCAGGTCAGTTTCTCTTGCATCTGTACAGCCTTGAACCCCTGCAGTTTCTCCTGTGACTCAAATTAAAAGTTCCGCTGACCAATAACTCGTTCATAAGAATTCAGGAACCAGTGGACTCATGTCCTCTTTTACTCAAGAACATAGATGGCTATATAGCTCTTTCCACAAGGAAAAAACTTTGTCCATACCTAACTCCCCTCATTCTGCCCCCCAAGCCCAGATATTTAGGGATTTGCTTGGCTTTCTGGATTTCCATCTCCTTCACCAGTCTATTTAGGATGACTGGAATGAGGGCTGCCCTTGTAGACTGCAAATTTTCCAGGTTATTTGGAATAGAAAATAATAAACTACAAAATACTGAAATACTCAGGTGTTGTACCTGAGCCTCCAAATTAGGAGGAATGGGTCTTTGGTGGTCAATTATTTGTAATGTTGAGATCAGCGGTCTCCCACTAATATTATTTAAGATGTCTCAGAGAGCGTGCTCTTAATCAAGTTTTTGCTACCTGCTTAGCACTGTGCTGGGAGATGAACAGAATTATAAGCTGCTTTTTGCCTTCAAGCAGGTTATAGTCCATTGGTAGAGATAAAAGTAACCCAGGTGGTACAGGGAGAAACGGCTTTAGTGTCAGCGTAGTGGTGATCACTGCTGGAGTTCAGTGAGGAGAAATACTTTGGTGGGTTTGAGTGATTTGTCGTGTTGCTCATTCACTAAGTCATGCCTGACTCTGTGACCCCCATGGACTTCAGCACGCCAGGCTTCCCTGTTCTCCACTATGTCCCCAAGTTTGCTCAATTCATATCCGTTGAGTTGATGATGCCATCCACCCGTCTTGTCCTCTGTTGCCACCTTCCCCTTCTGCCCTCAATCTTTCCCAGCGTCAGACTCTTTCTCAGTGAGTCCATTCTTCACATTAAGTGGCCATAGTACTAGAGCTTCAGCATCAGCATCAGTCCTTCCAGTGGATATTCTGGGTTGATTTCCTTTAAGATTGATTGGTTTGATCTCCTTACTGTCCAAGGGACTCTCCAGAGTCTTTCTCTAGCACTGCAGTTTGAAAGCATCAATTCTTTGGTGCTCATACATCTTTATGGTCTGACTCTCACATCCATTGATGACTATCAGGAACAACCATAGCTTTGACTATGTGAACCTTTGTCGGCAAAGTTATGTCTCTGCTTTTTATTACGCTGTCTAGGTTTGTCATAGCTTTTATGCCAAGGAGCATGCATCTTTTAATTTTGTGACTGCAGTTTGAATGATAGGGGAGTTTTATTGCCTCTGTAAAACTGGAGCTTGTGCTTTTTAAGGGACTTCCAAGGTTTGGATGAATGTTGAGGAAGAGAGAGGCCATTCACAGGTTGTGGGGCTGCAGAAACGGAGGCAAGATTGTGTTGATGGGGTTGAGACTCTGCTGTCGGAGAAGTGAGAGCTGACTGATTCATAGTGTGGGGTCGATTTTAGAGTGTGTTAAAACCAATCTGGGGAGCATCTGTTTGAATATTTTGGCAACTGTCTTTTGCATGGGAAAGGCACTGGGTGAAGCTGACAGCAAGAAGACTAGGATGATCTTTCCTTTCTGTTTTCTGGAATCAAAGATGGTACCAAGAGTTCCATCCAGAGAGCCCAGGGCAGTCGGCGAGGGGCAGTGCCGCTTGGACATGTTGAGCCTCGCCAAGTGTGGCATGATGGGAGGCCAGCCGCTTACAGACATTTTGTGGTCTGCTGAAAGTATGAGATGCACATTCAGGTGATAAGTCAGGAATGGAGATTTTTGCTTTGGGAGTCAACTCATAATTTCAGTAATTGAAACCACGAAGTAGTTAAGGTAGTTGATATACAGAGATAAGAGCAGAGAACCAAGGGAGGTGGTGAAGTACGATGCTGGTTAATTCTATAGAACAGAGAGGAGAGATTGCTGGGGGTTAACATAGTAGGGCATTTTATTAAGTAACTGGAAAAGTGCACCCACATATGCTTAGAGAGGTAGGAGGAAAGCCAGAAAGCCATGTCAGAGAAGCGAGGCAGGAAGAAGATTGCAAGGGGACAGTCAGCAGTTCTGAATGCAGGGGAGGTGGGAGAAGATGAGAGGAAAAGAGGAAGAGCCATTGGCTACCCTGGGAAGGGCATTGGTGACCTTGGAGAGGGAGCTGCATCGGGGAGGCATGGGGCCTTCTAACACCCCTTCCCGCAGAAACAGTGTCTAGCACCCCCTCCAGAGAGCCTGAGCCTGTGTTCTGGGGTGGGGGGTGGGCTGGCCTCTGTGTGTATCTTCACTCGGGTCTACGGTTGGGCCTGCTGCGCAGCAAAGCTTGAGAACTGTTAACGCGATGCAGTCTAGCTCTCTGTAAGCACGTAGAGCTGGTGGAGTCACCTGGCTTTAGATGATTGGTGATGGGAAAGTGAGGCCGTGGACGCAGTCCACTGGTTGAAAGGAGTTGAGCCCTGAGGGAAGGACACAGCGGCGTCATGTGCCTGAGGATGTGAACAGTCAGGTTCCCATTCAGAAGCTTACATGGGAGTGGAACGTGGTAGCCTGGCAAGTGAGAGGGGGATTGGCCAGCAAAACCCTATGAAGCCCTCTTAGTAATCATCATGGAAAGGACAGTGCACCCCCGCTGTAGGAGTAACAGGCAATTTACAAAAGAAATATCCAGTAAGTATCTGCAGATGGGTTCTCTTTTACTGGCAAAAAATGGAAGTGAGAATGAAATGCCATTTCTTGCCTGCCAAATTGACAACTTTTTTTTTTTTTTAAGCAAAATAATACCCACTATTGATGAAGGTACAGGAGAATTGAGGCTCTTGTGCCAGTGAGCATATGTTGGAAAGGCTTTCTAGAGGCCCGCTTGGCCCATGCCAGGCAGCCTGAAATATTCCTAGCTTTTGAGCCAGCAGTTACACTTCCAGAAACATGTCCCACGGAAATAGAGATGGAATGTTATGGGTGAAAGCCTAGGTTTTAAAGTAGGAAGGAAGGCTTATGGTTTCAAAGGTTGGCTTTGGTAGTATGTGACTTGTATAAGGTATTAACATTTAACCCTCTAGGCCTCAATTTCCTCATCTGTACAATGGGCTGTTGAAAGAATAGAAGGAAATAATGTATCCTTAAAAAGTTCTTAGAACCATGCCTGGCCCTACTCAGTAGGTAGTAATTGAGCTACTGCTTATTTTTATTATTTTCTTATTATATGTGCAGAAAAATATGTGAAGTTTATTGCTGTACAGCATAAACAGCAAAATATTAAGGATTGCTTAAATGTCCAGTAATTAGGAATTATGCTGTGTCCATAAGATGCAATGTAGCCATTATTTCTAACCTATGAAGAATATTTTATGTCCTGGGAACACTTCAATGCTTAAATTAAGTTAAAGGGGCAGTCCGCTTAAGGAGCAGTGTGATCTGAGGTTGGTAAAGATCTATAACTATAACCATGAAGAAGGAAAAAACCTAAAAACTTCGTACCTCCCAGTGGCTCTCTGACCAGTAATATTGTAGGTGGTTTTTATTTCAGATACTGAGTTTTTCTACAGATACCCTGAGTTTTTAAAAATAGTGTGTTCATACTGCTTTAGTCAGAAGACATTATTTAAAATAAGTCTTAACATCATGAAATGCCAGATTGAAACTCTTAACGGTCCAGATGGTACATTTTGCATCATTTCCTAACTTTTGCTCCACAGCCCAATAGGAGAAACGGAGAGATCAGAAATGGGATCTTTCGAGATGGATTTTTAGGAAATTGGAGTTGAAAAGTTTTGGGTGCTGGCACAGAAGACATTGAAGTAGTTGTTCACACTTAGTGGGGAAGGTATCCAGTTTGCAGAGAAAGCACTGGAGGTTGGGCGAGGATGGAGGGAAGAGGTACCTACTTGCCGGTGGGAGGGGCAGATGATCCAAGTGGAAAGTTCAAGGGACTGCATTTGCTGGAAGGAGGGGCTGCTTCACATCTGGGAGGGAAATCCATGCATTATGGTGAATAAATTCAGATCACGAGAGAACCATTCAGGCCAGTGATGGACAAAGGATACTGGCCTGTTGTTCTCAGGATGTGGGGGAGAGGTCTCAGGGTAGACACTGAAGGAAGTACCTAAGTGTTGGATACAAACATTCATATAGCTGGCTAAAATGCCCCAAATTCTTGGCACCCCCCCTTTTTTTTTAAAGAAAAACACAGAATCAGTCAAAACTGAGTGGTTTCACTTTTCATTACAGTATTATGGGTTTGGTCGTTTTTGAACTTTGGGTGTGTCTGCATACATAGTAACAGATCTGTTCCAGTAAATACCAGCTCCTCTCTCCTGACACCCACAGCCTGGCCTGTTAGACCTGGCTCTGCTGCGGATCTCGGGACTCTCTCCCCCTTCCCTGCGTGGCTCTGTCAGAGCCAGAATATCGCGGTAGTTGTGGATTCCCTGCAGAATGGACTGAGCTAGCAGTTTTCACTTCTAGGCTGATTTATGTTCACGCTGGAAAGAGCACAGATGCAGTTATTAGCAAACATGAAGCCCAGGGCCTGGACGATTCTCTGGGCCTTCCGGGCAGTGGTCCTCGTGCAACGCAGGAGACCTGTTCCAGCACGTGTGTGTTCCCTGATCTCACCATAGTTACAGAATGATTCTCAAGGCTACAGGGAAATAGCTACCAAGAGATTGGAATCACGCCTATTTATGGTTTAACACTTACTGACTTACACGCAGCAGCAATATACAAATACCGTTGTTGTGTAAAGCACAGAATGGAATTGGATATGATTCTTCAGTGGATTCCAGGCTAAACAGTTGAGGGTATTATTTCTTTGCTCCTTGAATGAGGTTTCTACTTATCTCCAAACCTAGGTTACCCTTGGCGCGCGCTCTCTTTTTTTCTTAGACCATGGGGTAGTTTATTCATCATTGTGTATTTTGCTAATTTGTTTTAGTCTATGTTAAGCAATGCCCACTCTCTGTAGGTTGCTCGATTTCTTGCTTTCCGTGGTGGCTATCCTTGCCATTATATTTAGAATTGCTCTTCACTAGGTTAGGGAAATCTGTCTTGAATCAGGATGCCACAGTAAATAGGTTTTAGCATGTGTTACTTGAAATCCTGCCTGAATTAGAATGGCCATTTGTCATCTCCAACCAGAGAGTTCTATCTAGAACCTTTAGGCTGAAGAAAGGGAAGACCAGTTTTCTCTATCTGTCTGTACCTCCCCTTCGAAGCCTCCGTCCTGTCATGAAGCTGTGCCAGGAATGGATTTCAAATGAAGATAAGGGCGGATGATCAAACTGGGTTGGCTAGTTATAGGTATTTTGGGAGATTCAACACATAGAGTTCCCACACTGGACATTTTTTTTTTCTTCTTTTTCATTTAACGTAATTTCAGATGTACAAGAAAGTTATAATAGAATAGAGAATTCTCACATATATTTCATCCTGTCCTCTCCCATTTTATTAATAGCATTTTCTCCCTTTTATCTGTGTGTTTGTCGTCATGCATGTTTGCAGAGACACACTCTCACACATGTATTTTCTAAGCAGTTTGAAAATGGAGACAGCATACCCCTTTACCTCTAAATGGACCTGTACCTATTTCTTAAAAACAAAGATACTCTTATATAACCACACTGCAGTTATCAAAATTAGTAACTAACATTCATCTACCACTATTTCCTAATCTACAGACCTTAATCAGATTTTGCAAGTTGTCCCAACTGTGCCCTTTATTTGGGAAAAGTCCAGATTCTGTGTTTTGTTCATTGGTCACGTCTCTTTAGTCTAACTCTTGAATCTGAAACAGTGTGTCTTTCTGCCTCCTGACACTGAAATTTCTGAAGAGCCTAGGCCATTAGACTGTCCCCAGTTTGGATCTGCCTGCTGTTCTCTCGTGATTAGACTTGGGTTTTGCATTTTTGGCAGGCATGCACGGAATAGATGGCATGTTCTTAGTGCATCCTCTCAGGAGGCACAGGGTGGCTACTCGTCTCATTCCTGGTGATCCTCCACTTCGACCATGTGATGAAGGGAGGTGGTGCTGCCAGGCTTCTCCAGTGTAAAGTCACTGGTTTTTTCTTTCTGTAATTAGTAAGTGTCTTGTGGGGAGATTCTTTGAGACTGTAAATATTCTGTAACTACTCAAACTTTCACCCACTGCTTTTCGTATTCATTGATTCTTTGCTGAATGGGTTACTACTATGATGATGGTTATCAGATGGTATTGTTCTAACCTTATCATTCCCTCTGTATTTGTTAGTGGGATTTCCACCCTAAGCAAGAACTCTGCCTTCTGCCACATTAAAAAAAAAAAAAAATCAAAGTATGGAATCATGGATTCTAATTTTATATGGTGAAGGTGAAGGTGAAGTCGCTCATTGGGTTGTAATTGAGCTGATCATGGTTTACTCTCCTGTAACTTTCTTGCTGCCATTGTCCCAGGCTCGGGCAGTGAGAGCCCCTGCAGATGCTCCTGGGCCTTTGGGCACACTCTTCATTCATTCCTGGAGCACTTCCTTATGTCCTGGCTTAGAAAGGTGCTCCGTACTCATCTTGCGCTGTCCCTGCCCCAGCCCCCAAACTGGCCGGCTCTCCAAGGAGACCTGCTTCCATTCAGAGGAGAAGGGTTGCACCAGACATTTCTTCAGTTTAGAGGAAAAGAAGGAATGTGTCCAGGGATCATTTATTTTTTTCCTCTCTCATAGTGTTATCATTTCTCCCAATATGTTAGTTTTCCCCGTGGTTTTTATTAAGCACCTGTTGTGGATGTGAAAGATACAGAGATAAATGAGACATGGATCTTGCTCTCCAACTGCTCATGGCCTCATGGCAGAAATAGACAAGTCAACACATCATTACAGCAGTGCGATAACTCTAGAATTGCAATGTGTCACCATATGCAAAACTGTGGGATCACAGAGGAAGAGGTTAAAGCTGATACTGAATAACCCAGGGGTCACCAGGAATGAATAGAATCTTCACCTTTCAAAGACCCAAGAGGCGGCCTGATGTGGAACCTCCTGGCCATAGCAAAATGTCCTTCTCCACGCATGAAACCAGGGTCAGCATTCCACTTGGGAACTCTAATTAATCCAGAGAAAGATTTTTGTTTATATTGAATTGAACTCTATTTTTTAAATACATTGCCCCTCATTTACTCCTAGTTAAACCCTAAAGCTCAGTAGGAGACGTGGAACTAATCCTCATCGTATGTGGCAGGCAGGGCTTCGCATGGTTGAAGATGGTTGTCTTGCCCTGCAATGGGAACTTTGTTGTTTTGTTTTGTTTTGCTCTTGAGCTGATCATGGTCAGCCATTCATTAGTCAATACACCTCTTACCAGACCCCCCCCACATGGCTCATGCACTCTTCATGCAGTTAGAGAAAATGAGAGGGCTGTGATTCTGCTCCATTGGAACAGATAGAGGCACCCCTGTAGCCCAAAGGCCGCATCTACACGTTTGGCCATTGTGTCAGCTTTAGGCTGCCTCTGAATTTGTAGTGAAGGAACACCTCCAGGTATGTTTTTTGCATGAACTCCTGTTAATCCAAGTCTCTTTAATTCCCTGTTGGTTTTACTGCTTGCTTGAACTTAAACACAAGGCTTCCTAGTTCTCTTTTCAAAATTTCATCTTGTTTGTTTCACCCTGTTGTTCCAGCTTACCAAGATTTTTTTTTTAAAAGTCTTGATTCCACCATTCAGCATGTTAGTCCCCTCAACTGATACGTGCTTGGTCTCATCCACTTCTAAAGTTGTCGATTTAAGTGAAGGGAACCAGGGATAAGGCAGGACTTTAAGGCATGTCCCTAGACACATT
This sequence comes from Aepyceros melampus, assembly GCA_006408695.1. Lineage (NCBI taxonomy): Eukaryota > Metazoa > Chordata > Mammalia > Artiodactyla > Bovidae > Aepyceros > Aepyceros melampus. Next base: position 255,271 of record SJXQ01005267.1, read on the forward strand.
GACCTTTGAGTGGGTACTTTAGGTAATAATATCTTCCAACTATAAGAGCAGGCAGACTTTATTATCTGAAAGACATTAGGTCCCCTAGATACACAGAAATGATAAACTTTGGGATACGTTATTAAAATCAAAGAGGACCCTCTACTGCGTTTCTCAGACGTTGAGTCTAAGTGAAGCTATTTTCCAGTTTATTTTATGTGAATTTTCTTACTGAACCTACAGCTAATTGCTGAGTCCTCAGGACCTTTCCTCCCCGAGATGCTATTCAACAACTGTCGACTCTCTTCTAAAACTGTGAGGAACTTGCAGTATATAGTTTATAACACATCCTTTTAAATCTTGTGTATATATATATATATATATATATATATATATATATACTTTATCCAAAATGACGATACACATCTTCCTCCCCTTTCTCTTGTTTTATATTACTTCTGAGTGCTTTTCTGCCATTTAACATTATATTTATTTTTTTGCAGTCTTTCCCCACAAGAATGTAAGCTGATTCTTATTGTTGACTCTCTGAGCATCTGACACATAATAGGTGGACAGTAAATGCTGAGTTAATGGATGAATACATTTTTTGATCTATAGTTTCTGGAACTGTTTTTTTTTTTTTTCCTTTGAAAGAAGTCAATATAATGGGCCTCTTACCCCTTCTTTTCTGTGTGAAGATATCCAAGTTAAGAGAGTGCATTTTGAACTCTCATCTCCTCTATCACTCCCAAGTTAAAAAAAAAAAAAGAGGGAGAAATGTGTCTGTGAACTGGTGGTGTTCCTTTACACAGTCATCCTGATAGCCCATGATCTTGGAACAGACCCTGGTACCTAAAGATTGAATGCGACTGTCAGATGTGCTAAAGTTCTCTTTGAGAAACAGACATTAAATAAAACAGAGAAGATGGGACTTCACCACTGGTCCAGTGGTTAAGCTTTGTACTTCCAGTGCAAAGGTTACAGGTTAGATCCCTGGATGGGGAACTAAGATTCCAAATGCCACATGGTAGGGCAAAGAAAAGAGAAATAACTGAAAAAAAAAAGACAAGAAAACATAGCAGAATGGCTAAGAACACAGGCTCTGCAGCCAGATTATGGTTTTGTCGTTTAGGCTTTCATTTGTTATTTGACAAATATCATGTCATTTGTCATTTAGGTCAAGCAACCTCAGTTTTCCCAGCTCAAAATGGGGCTAAAAATAGCCCCCATCTTATGGAATGTTATAAGCATCCAGGTGGTGTTGGACCCACAGGCCTTACCATGATGCCACACTCAAGAAGTGATGGCTCCCTTCAGATGGTTTTCATTTTGAAAAACCTTTGGGGAAAAAAGGTGCAGAGTAGGACATGAAGTTGCCTATAACCTCATCCCCTAGCAATTACCTCTGTAAAATTGTTTGACAGAAATCTCACGGATTTCCACATGCAGAACCTATATAGGCTTTGTTCACTCAGCATCCTGTGTGATCATTTCCCACCCACCCCTGTACATAGTTTCTTTTAAAAGTGATATTTTATAACATCCTATGGAATGCTATGCACTGTAATTTAGAAAATACCTTGCTTCTCCAGATTATTGCCATCTTTTTTTTTTTTTTTTCCTGTTACGAACATTGTGATGAATAATCTTCTATCTCTGTGCGTATCTTGGATTGTTTCCTGGAACCAGGGAATTGCTGAGTCAAAGGGCACAGGCATTTTTGAGGTTTTTGACACCCACTGCCAAATCGCCTTCAGGAAGGTGGTGCTCACTGAAGTCCCCCTCCAGAGCAGGGAACCCCCAGGAGCCCGCCCATTCACTTCTCTCTGGTGATGCTGCACGGGTTACTCACAGAGGCAACAGTTTTTCCCATCTCTATTCTCTCTGTTTTTCTTTTCTTCCCCTCTTTGTTTCTTTTCTTGGTTTTCTGCCAGACAGCCTCTTGTGAAAGGACCGCCTAATTAACCCTGTGCTAATTAACAATTTAAAATTACACAGTGCGACTGTTGGTGTTTAATTCTTCAGGAGCTGGAGCAACAGCAGAGCCCCCTCCCCTTCCTCATAGCTGCACCCCCTCTAACTTCACCAGCTTCCCTATAACTGTTGCATGGAGCCCTGGCCTGTCTCCTTAAGGGGGAGTGATAAAGCTGTCACATCACGTCTTCTCAGTTGAAAGAGGGAGATGGATGACTTTGTTAATGGGGGGCCCCCCGGGATAACAGGTGGAGTCTTACCATTTTTTAACCATCTTTGAAAAATAAAAGACTGAGACTGGCAAAAATGTGGGGTTTTACAGGTAGGTTTGAGGAAACTGTAACCTGTGAGAGGAGCAAGAATGGGGGCGGGGTTCTTGATGAAAATGTTAGAACTTTTCTCCACAAGAGGACTTCTCAAATGGCAGAGGAACGCGCTCAGCAGAGTGTGTGTGCGTGTGCTAGGTACACTCTCTTTAACTCTCTTACTGAAGAGATGTGCTCTGCTGAAATCTAACTGAATCTTAAAACCACCACCACCAAGAAAAAAAACAACCCATGCTGAGTCCAACACTGGTGGTCTTGTGTTTAAAGGGGATTCGAGGGTGCAAATGGCTGGAGAGGAGCAGGCGGCCAGAAGGGGTGAGGGTTTATGGTGTGTGAGCCAGCCCCAGCCATACTGAAGGATGAGGAAGGGGTGCAGAGCCGGGGTGGGGGGCCGCCTGTAAGAGCACGGGGACCCACTGGGTTCCCAGGCTGCCCTCTATAACTGGAGATCATTGATTTTACGGGAAACCATGTTTACAGACAGAGTGCTGATCGACCTCGAGTTGACTTCTGCCTCCTTAAGTAAGAACTACCTTTTTCTTATTGACTGGCTGATAAACAGAGCGAAAGGAACTGCTGGCCAGGTGGGAGAGGGCCTGAGATCCTGGGGCTCAAAGGTGGGGCAGCGTTAAGAGATTCCTGCATCTTTGTCCCCTTCTGGCCCCCCCATCCCTGCACCTCCCAGGGACTGGTGAGTGAGCCCAAGACTGACCCTGCCTGGTTACCTGGCAGCACAGGCTCCAAGTGCAGAGGAACAGCGATCTGTCATAAAGCAGAGTGTCTCACTCAAGCTTCAGTAATGCACAGCCCGTGGGGACGGTATTAAAAATGCAGATTCTCATCTGGGGTAGGGCTGAGAGCCTGCATTTTTCACAGGCTCCCTGGCGAAGACAGGCTCTTTGGCCCCGAACTACACTTGGCTTAGCAAAGGTGGCAAGAGCCGCCGCTTACCCTGGCCAGCAGGCACTGACAGGAAGCCCAGAGCAGGTGCTTGGGATCCCGAGCGGGCTCCATCTTTCCCACCAGTCTCAGTGGGCTGTTGCCCCCTTGCGAATGAGGGGTCCCCTACGTGTGCCCCCTCATGGGACAAGTGTCACCCACTGCCACAGGACAATCTGTCTTTGCCCACAAGGTCATCTTTTGCTGAGGAATAGAAAATAAAGTTGGGTGATTTTTTAAAAGTCCCAGTCCCTTAACCAGATGATTTGTGGAGGAGGAGGAGGAGGAGGAGGAAGAGAGCAGAGCAAGAAAAGCCCACCAATTAATTGGTAAATGCTTTGTAGGTTTCTCAGCCCAGTCCAGGCTGGAGAAGAGATTGGCTTTGCTGTCAATACACAAGTCCCTGGTGAAGCATCAAAGCTGTTCTCCTTTATCAATCGTGGCCTCCCCTTCCCGCATGTTCCTGTAACTTACCAAGCATTTATGACATTGATTTTACAATCGGGCTGTTAACCCTCCCGCCTCTTTAGGCCTGCCAACCATTTTGGCCCAAGCTGTCAATCAGATATCATCCAGCCAATCACACGCGTCCTTAGGGAAGAGCCACCCTGGATTCTCACCTATATCCCAACTGAGCCTTGTGAGGATGTCTCATCGCATTTGCTGTTTGTTTTGGTTTAGTGTAGTTGTGTTTGTTTAAAATCAATATATCTTTTCTAAGGCACATGAAACTTTGTTGTAATGGAATTTGAGGTTATAAGCTAAGAGCTGGTGTGTGTGCATGAGCATGCTTGTGTGTTAACAAACAGAATATGACACGTTCTTCCAAAAAGTTGTTTCTCCTGAAACTTCTGGTAAACCTGCTTTCCCCATCTTTTCCCGAGAGGGAGCTATTGGTTCACTGTGCAGTCGAGAATCAAGCAATGAAAAAAAGAATGGGAAGATGGAGGCGGGGGTTGGGGGGAACAAACCCAGCCAAAACCTTCATCCACTGTGTGTGAATGAGATGGTGGGTGGAGAAGCAGCCAGTGTTCTCCAGGAAGGAGGCGTGGCAGGGAGGGTGGCCTGGGATTCACAGCGAGCACTTTGAAAACCTTGTGAGGCGCTGAGTTGCCTGTAGGAGCGGGGCCAGACAGAAGAAACGCTCCTGTGATGTTGCTGCCACAGGAGCAGAGCAGAGGCAAGCGATCTAATGTCTCCCTCCCCAGGGACATGAGGTCTCAGAGGGCAGATTGAGCTCAGTGGCACTTTGGAGTCGGAAACGGAAAAGCCCCAGGGCTGAAGGACAGCTGCTTGGGTAACGACTAATAAGTAAGAGGCAGGTGTGGAACTGGGGCTGGCGGAGCCCAGCTGCCATCTCGGCTCGCTGTGAGATCCTTGACAGCAGAACCCACCCAGTCAGTGGTGAACGCGCTCCATCCAGGCAGGGCGATATCCTCCCTGCTGGCGGCGGACTCAGCCCACTGAGAGTCTGGGTGGGTCTTCCTAGAAACATCACGGGGGTGAGCTCCTGTTTTGCACCTCTGTATTTTGAGTCTGAAGCCAGCTGAGTCACAAGCAAGTGTGTTCTGTGGGTTGCGGGGAGGAGATGGGAATTGAGAACGCCACCTTTCTTAGTGTCATTTTTTAGATCTAGGGCCTCAATTTTACTACTTGTAAAATGAGACAGTGTTTTCAAGACTGGGACAGGGTGACTGCAGCCATGGGGCCTTCGAGGGGCTTCACAGAGCTTGCCCAGGCCCGCACACTTGCCCTTGACCCCTGCAGCCCTCAAACACTTCTCTGTGAATTTCTCAAACTAAAAATGTGGTAAGAGCAAGGGCACAACTTTGCTTCTAAATCAAATGGCATGTCCCCGCCCAGGTTCATCATCCTTTCTCTAGGGCTGCAGAGTTGTCTTTCTCCTGTCTGTCTGTCTGTCCCAGGTGTTTGCCTGGCCCACAGACAGTGTGGGCATCAGGGGTGGCTCTGTGTTGCCATCTGCATGTGGTGGGGCCATCGTTCTGTGTCCCGGCAAGTTGAAAACAAGCCTCCTCCTGACCCCTGCCTGTCGCTCGGCCTTGACTCTTTAACGCTGTGATTGCAAAGATCTCAAATTCAAACTGGTCTCCAGGGGTACAGCAGCTGACAGTCTGAAGACAGAAAGGGCTTCTCCTGATGCCCCTTTGCCCGACCCCCCCCTCCTGTGACACCCAGGGGCACCGCCCGCCTGCTAAGCCTGGACGGGGTGGGGCGACGGCCAGGGTCCCTGCTGCCTCGCCGTCTCTGTTGTGGGTGTGGAAGACAGAAGCCTGCCAGGGCAGAGTGCTCTGTGCAGGACCTTAGCCTCGGCCCTCCTAACCTCTTTCCTTTCTCTCTCTCTTCCCCCTTCTCTCCCTCCTCTCCCCCTTGCCTCCGCCCTTCAGGTCCGATCCGTACTGGGTGCAATGAAAGCTCCACGCAGGCCTTACCATGGAAGGCTGTGACTCGCCCGTCGTCTCGGGGAAGGACAATGGGTGCGGTATCCCTCAGCACCAGCAATGGACTGAACTCAACAGCACCCACCTCCCCGACAAACCCAGTAGAAGTCCTTCGGGAAGTGGTTTGAGGGCCCAGACCAGGCTTTCCCGAATACCTCAGCCCTGGCGGGGCTCAGCCCCGTCCTGCACAGCTTCCGCGTATTCGACGTGCGACACAAAAGCAACAAGGATTACCTGAACAGCGACGGCTCTGCCAAAAGCTCCTGCGTATCCAAAGATGCTCCCAACAACGTGGACCTGTCCAAATTCGATGGCTTCGTGCTCTACGGCAAGAGGAAGCCCATCCTGATGTGTTTCCTGTGCAAGCTCTCCTTCGGGTACGTCCGTTCCTTTGTGACCCACGCGGTGCACGACCATCGAATGACCCTGAGTGAAGAGGAGCGGAAGATTCTTAGCAATAAGAACATCTCCGCCATCATCCAAGGGATCGGCAAAGACAAGGAACCCCTTGTAAGTTTTCTGGAACCAAAAAACAAAAACTTTCAACTCCCTTTAGTTTCCACCGCTAACCTCATAGGCCCCGGACACAGTTTTTATGGGAAATTCAGTGGCATTCGAGTGGAAGGGGAGGAGGCTCCCCCCGCTGGCCCCACCGCCGGCCCCGAGCAGCCCCAGGCGGGCCTGCTGACCCCCAGCACCCTCCTGAACCTCGGCGTG
>SJXQ01005267.1:272016-292379 GCA_006408695.1 Aepyceros melampus
CCACCCTCGCCCCTGCCCCGCCCCCGGCCTCACCCCATCTTGGTTCCTTGGCAGATTGCTCACGGATCGGTCAAGGAGAGGCCCACACTTGCCTTCTGCTGCATCTGCTCAAGTGGCCGTGATGTCTTCGACTTCCTCACGGGTCTCCCACCCTCTCTTCCCACCCTCTCCTCTTCCTTTTCCCTGCTTGAGGAGACAGAGCAGTGGTCTCAGGGGCACTAGCAGAAGTGTGGCTTTCTGGTCTGTCACTGGGTCTCAGGTCCAGAGTCTTTCCCTCTTGGTGTCATAAATTGCGGCGCGTATGTTGCTGGATTAGGACTGAGCCTCTGAAAGCATGAGATAATTTCTTATCCTGACACAGGAAAAGGTTGGGCTGATCAGCAAAATGGGGAAACGGATGATTCTATCTCTCTTGCCTGGGATTGTCTGGTTAGTTTGGATTATTGTGTGAGAGTGGTTTTTAAATCAAGATTAATGTTCATTGACTTCTTCTGCCTCCTGGAAGTGAAAGAAAGTAGGGTTCAGGTAGAGAGCCCCTCGCATCAGATGGAAGCTGTTTCCTTTTTTCTTGGCTCCCAGGTTAGTTTTCTGAAATGCTTGTGATTGAATTCCTCTAGTCTTTAAATACATTAAGTCCTCCTACATATGAACAAGTTCCACTCTGAGAGGGTGTGTGTAAGTCCAACCAAGTTAGCCTAGGTACCCAGCTAACACAACTGTTGATATAGTACTGTACTGTAATAGGTTTATAATACTTTTCACGGAAACATTAATAATACGTTTTTTAAAAAACACAAGAATAAAACATTTTTAATTCTACAGTACAGTATTATACACTATAAGCTGTAACAGTTTACTATTACTATTACAATATACCACCTGGCACACAGGGGCAGGCATTGAGTGAGCAGGCAGGAAGAGTTACTAATGGAGGAGGGAGAGGAGGCGGGAGATGGTAGAGCTGAAGGATCGTCAGCAATAGGAGATGGAGGGCCGGCTGCAATTTCCCTCATTCCTGACATGGTGGAATACACGTTCACATCTTTGCAAGTTCACAACTTGAAGGTTCGTGCGTAGTGGACTTCCTGTCGTGGTGGCCCTGGTCCAGGCCCCAGTGGTCATATGTCCATACCCGCACGGATGCCATCATGGGCACTGTGATTGAGCGACGCTGCGACGCAGTGGGAAGGCCAGGGACCCCAGTCAGGCTTAGAAGCCAAACTCTTGGTTTTTTGGGTTTTGTCTGTAGCAATTCATCAGAGCCAGAATGGAAGTGTGTTGTGGATAAGATGCTTGTCTCTCATAAGGGCTTGAGGTCTGGAAGGGGCATTCCGCACCTGACTGCTTCCCCACGTAAATGCTTTCACTTTTCTCCTGGAGGACCTGCTCTTGGGCCCCGGTCTCCCACTCCTTCCCCCTACAGCAATGCGGGGTGCCCTTGCTTGTCTTAAATAGCTGGGGCGGGGGGTGCAGCAGGTACTGATCATGCCTGCCCTCCACTCTCCTCCATGCTAGGCAGACCACGAGCCAGGGAGGGGGTTCAGGGCTCACAGGAGCCCTTCTGTGTTTATCTGGACTTCCCGGCTATCCATGGCGAGCTCTCTGAGCATTGAAGTGTTTTCTGCCTGGGGGAGGAAGGTGCCGAAAGGGCAGCTGGAGATTGGTGCACACCTGCCAACCATCAGAATCTGGGTTTCACTTTGATGTTTTTCTTCACCTGAGAGTCATTGGGATGGAAATCCATCAACTTGAGCAGATAGATTAAGACCCCCACCAGAATCTGTTACTCCAACAGTTCCCAGCTGACTTTCCTTTGATTGGGCCCAGCCCCAAGTTTTCATATTAATCTTTAAGTTGTACACAGAGAAGCTCGTCTTCCCCCAGCGTTGAGTCTGGACCCCATGTGGGTTGTGTAGGGTCCCCCAGGCAAACCGAGGGGGAGACACCAAGTTTCTTTGGCCTAAACAAAGAAGTAGAGTATGGAACCAATTGACTGAAAGGTAGGTACCTACATAGTGGACTTCAGTGCTGTTCGGATTATTTGGGTAGAAGGAAGGGAGAAACCCTCTGCCAGACTTTGCATTGCTTTGGAATCTGTCTTCCCAGTTATTTCCCTGATGTGTAAGAAACTCAGGGTTCACTCTCCCAGCAGGGCAGTAAGTTCACCAAAGGATGGATGGACAGATCAGATGTACAAGTCAGACAAAGAGATTTGGGCTGAAGTTGGCATTCTTCATGCCCTTTTATGGGTGCACAGTACAGGGGGTCTTAGGCACACAGCTGCACACTTTGTGCCCACAGATGGTGACTGGCAGCCTTTGTCCTGCTTGGAAAGCAAAAAGCTGCCCCTCCTGCCTTGCTCCTCCTCCTCACTGCCCTGATGTGGCTTCGCTTCTGAAGCCCTGTTACAGGTGTCATCTGGTTTACATTGTCACTCTGGAACCAGTTTCCTTAAACCTTGTTTTCTCATTAGGGCGACTATTTATTTATTTATTTTTTTTAAGTGCATACCTCTGCCTTCTTCTCTCTATACTTTGGTGCCTTCAACCAAAAATGAAAGGCGGGGAGTGTTTTCCTGTGGCTGATTTAGAAGGTGTGAAAGGCCAGATGTTTTGGTAAATCTTAGCACATTTCACCTTCATGCCTTCCATCTCCCAGTGCAGCTGGGGGTCTGAAGTTCATTTCCCTCACTTGATGGCTGGACTCGCGGAGTTGGGGCTCCTGGGGCCGGACTGGGAGACTGTGTGCACATGGGTCCTCTGGTCACCCCTGAAGAGCTGGGTGAGCCCTGGCAGTGGTTCTGGCCACCAGCTAACTTCAGGGGGGCTCTGGGAGGTTGGAAAGATTGAATCTTTTTTTTAGAGGCAGGGTTCAAACCGGGACAGATTGAACCCTTCAGCACGGTAGGAACTGTGGCCAACACGTGATGTAGGAGTGCTTGGCCAGCAGATGGCCGGTGGGTGCTGTGGGCGACGCCTCACTGTGGCCTTGCCCTCCCTCCAGAACCGTCCTGCCTCTGCGAAGCCCTCCAGTGTACCATGTGATTCGACACATCCCCTCAGCTGATGGCTCTAAGCCAGGCTTTGCCCTCTGGTTACTGGGCTGCACAGACTTTCACGTCAGGAAGGTTGGATCCCTGTTAACCTTTTGGCTCGACACTTTAGATACCGAATAATGGAATCAAAATCTTACTAGGTGTGCCTGTTTTTAATATGTCCAGCAGTGAATATGCCACCTTGGGAGTCCCTGGCAGTCCAGTGGTTAAGACTCAGTGCTCTCAAGGCCAGGGGGCATGGGTTTGATCCTTGGTGAGGGAACTAAGGTTCCACATGCTGCACAGCATGGTCAAAATAAACAACTAAATATTCCACCTATTGAAAGACCAGTTTCGTAATCATTTTCCATAACAATTCCTCTTTTTTTTCCCCCAAGTACTTTTAATATTTTTATTTTCTCTCACCCTTCCTGAATCCTTTTTGTGGATGGTAAAGAACTGAGGAGACTCCTTCAGAATATTATTATTCTTATTTGTTACAAGACTAGCATTCTGAGTTTACCTCAAGTGTAAATGAATAATAAAGTGTGCATTCCTTATGTTTTACAGTAAAAATTATTAGTGTGAATAATGTGTGTTCATGTAGAAATTTTGAGAAATCCAGGTAAGTATAAGAGAATATAAGTGAAGTCGCTCAGTCATGTCCAACTCTTTGCGACCCCATGGACTGTAGCCCACAAGGGTCCTCTATCCATGGAATTTTCCAGGCAAGAGTACTGGAGTGGGTTGCCGTTTCCTTCTCCAGGGGATCTTCCCGACCCAGGGATCGAACCCAGGCCACCCGCGTTGCAGGCAGACACTTTATCGTCTAAGCCACCAGGGAAGCTCCATTTGCCTAATCCCATTGAAGAGGATAACATATTTTTCTTTCTTTCTTTTTGATTTAACAAGATGGGTGAGGCGTCTTACAAAATTGGAATTATGTGGCATATATACAGTATTACACCTTAGCCCTTTCTCATACCTTTAAGTACTTTTCAGTAGTCTTAAAGTGGAAGTCCTTTTTCTACTCTCCAGCTCTTCTCTTAAGATAAGATTAAGTTATCTAATGATCTCTTTTGGGGTTGTTGGTTGTTTTATTTTTCCCTATGCTTATAGCTTATAGTGATAGAAGGTGTGTGTGAGTGTATGCATACATTTTATTCCCTTATGAAATCTCCTAGACACACACTATGCTTTTGGTTTGCTTTTTTCATGTAACCTATCATCCTGAAAATCATTTCAGGTCATAGCATATTGCTCTCGCTCACTCCTTTCAGTGACTGTGTAGTTTTCCACTCACTGACCAGGCCCTTGCTGCTGTGCATTCATGATACCTGCAGTTTTGAGCTTATGGTAGGGAAGTCCCTCCACACTCGAGCTGTTCCAAGAAGGCCCGCTGGTTTTAGGGTGCTGTGCCCATAGATAGAGTCCTCCCTAATGGCCCTTCAGAAAGAAGACCCTTTCAGAATATTATTAACATTATTAAGAATATTTTAAACATTAAGTTTTAAGTATTTTAACTATTAAACACTTCAAGTTTTATTAACATTTTATCCCCTCCATATAATAGATGATGTTCAAACTCCCACATGGTGACCAACACAGTCTTATTTTTCTGTTTTCATCCCGTTTGTTAATTTGTCCCTGTGTGCGTCTCTTTAATTGTTGGGGTGAAGATGTTCTCATGCACTTATTGTTCATCTGAATTTCCTTAGTGACTTTTCTGTTCATAGTCTTTGCCCTGTTTTCATTCATTCTTTCATCTATTTTGGTGGGTTGGTCTTTTTCTCTGATTGATTTGCAAAAGCTGTTGGTTTATCGGGGCCAGCAGTTCCTTCTGTGCTGTGGATATCGCAGTAGTTTCTGTGGGTCTGTTATTCGTCTTCACTTATCATATAATATGCTTCAACCTACAGGAACTTTTCATCATATGTGCTGTCCAATCTGCACATCTGTTTCTTTATGGTTCTGACTTTTCCCAGGGGAGCTCTGTCTTGCTGCTAATATTATAATAAAAGTAATTGCTAGCTCCTACATGACACTTACCACTAACAGGTACTGTCATACCTGCTTGCAGGTATTCATTGATTTATTCTTCTGTTGACCCACCTGTTTTCAGATGGGGGAACCGAGGCAGAGGGCGCTGTAGAGTGAAGTCGCTCAGTCATGTCCGACTTTTTGCGACCCCATGGACTGTAGCCTGTCAGGCTCCTCCATCCATGGGATTTTCCAGGCAAGAGTGCTGGAGTGGGGTGGCATTTAAGTCACCAGCAAATGAGCGTTGTTGGAGTCAGTCTTCAAGCCCAGGCAGGTTGGCACCACCTGATTGATAGTTTCTTTAGTACTTTCTCCCCACATTTAAGACTTTCCTCTGAGAGGTACATAAGCTATATTGTAGGACTCTGTATTGTGTGATTTAGAACTACGTTTTCTTTCAGATTGGATGGTCGGTTTTTCAGCAGTTTCTCAAATATTTCTTCTTCCCTTGCTGATGTGAGACGCCCTGTTCATTGTCCCCATTTGTGATCTTACAGAGCACCCCTGAGCACTGTGCAGATTTGGGTCAGTCTGGGCATGTTTACCAAGCACTGCTGTCAGAAGCACTGCGGTGCAGGAAAGAGGGAACAGAGACAGATGCTCTCTTTTTCCAGGCCTGTGAAGCCCCATGGGTGACGTTTCTTCTCTCCTTTTCCTCGTCCTCTCCCACATATTCTCCAGGATGGAATTTCTTGGATTAGTTACCTTCATCAAATTCACCAGGATGAAGGAGTCTCTAGGAGAGAAGGGGGCTTGAGAGAGGGGCCAATTTTTTTTTTTGTCATTTCTTAGTGAATACTATGGGTCTCACCATTTAAGAGACAAAGAACAAATACTGAATGTCTGAGAAGTTTGTTTTTCCGAAGTTCTTATTCGTGTAGTGTGGAGATGGCATGGCTGTGTCTGCTGGTTTCTGGGAGGGGCTGTTTTCAGCTACTGGCGACAGGTCTCCTTCTGGGTTCCAGAGAAGACGGACCACTGCCCTTCACCCCAGCTTGAGGAGTGGGGTAGTCTGGGAACTATACCACTTTGCCGAAACACTTAACCCTCCCATCTCCCTCTCCCTCACCCCCCACAAATCCTTAATTGAGCCCTAGACCTTCTTGGGAAAGCAGAATCTCAAACTCTCCATCCCCAACCCCGACCCCAGCCCCATACTCCTAGTGGAATTCTTTTCATGGATGCCATCTGCTGTCTTAGGGGTGGTCTGTGACCCTTAGGAGAATTTTGCTGTGAATATTCCACTGCCTCTACATTCCAGAGTAATTCCATGTGCTGCAGTTGCTCCAGGTAAACCCCGTCTGGAGGAAAGCTGTGCCAGCTCATAGCAGGCAAAGGCATAAACCCAACTTTGAGTCCTTTCAACTTGCCCACAACTTGGACTAAAAGGGCAAATTTGAATACATTTAGTCCCAACAGGTGTTTCTGGTTTTTTATTTTGAAAGGGAAATTATAAGGGAACAATTAAGCATTGTCAGGAACATTGTTGGGAGGCAAGAGTTTTTAAATAATTACATAATACACCTGAACCGAAGCCTTGAGTCTTTTTTTTTTCCCCCAACATAACATGAAACTATAAATACTGTTTAAGTGTAGGGTGGGAAAGGCTGTTGCTATGAAAACCATTTTGGTAGCACTGAGTCATTTTATACTTTAATATTTAATAAACTTAGGTTTCCAGTGCTTTTTTTTTTTTTTAAAGCAATCAGGTTGTAGGGTGAAGGTTAAAAATGTTACAGCCAAAAAAAAAAAAAAAATTCTATTGCTCACAGAGATATTGGAGGTTATTGAAACCAGCAACATCAGACTGGTGACCCTGTGGAGCACTGAAAATAGCACAGGGACTTTCTCGGTGGTCCAGTGGTTAAGAATCCACGTTCCAATGCAGGGGACGTTGGTTCCATCCATAGTCGGGGAACTTAGATCCCGCATGCCATGGAGCAAGTAGGCCCATATGCCCTGGAGCCCAAGAGGCTGGAAAAAAAAAATATGTCTCTGTGTGTGTATGTGCGTATACACATATGTATATATGACTTACCTTTAAAAATACCACTGCAAAGAGCTCAAGGTCAAGGTGCCAATTTAGCAAATAAAAGTATGAAATATCCAGCTAAAGGTAAATTTCAGACAAAGCCACATCATTTTTATTCTAAGTATGTTTTATAAAATAATAATCCTATTTCTTACTTGAAATTCACGTTTTCCTGGGCACCCTATATTGTTGCTGGCAACCCTTCCTCCAGATGATGAAGAAATTCTCTCACAGTCCTACCAACTGGCCCGACGGGAGCATGAAGAGAGATAAGTGGCTTCCGTGTTGGTAAAGCCTTTTTTTTTTTTAATGGGTCCCAACAAAAGAGGAAAATTACAGAAGCCTCTAATGATGATTTCCAATTTTTGTTATTTATAGAAAACTGTCATATCAGATTTTCGCATTTTCTACATTAAATAAAGTGCTTTTCCTATAATGAAATCTGAAATTTTCTCCAGAGCTATTTGTTAAAATTCGTTTCTCAATAATTTTTTCATTATTCCCGTATATTTGAAGTGCTCTCACATCACGCGGCGAGATGGATGGCAGCGTGCTCAGTTCGGTGCCTTGCGGCTGTGTCCAGTGCTTCCGCTGTCCTTGCTCTTGCTTGACTGCTCGGGCCTCTTCCTGCAGCTGTAACTTGTATGTAGGTGGTAGAAATTCACAGCCCTTGGGCACTGGCTGTTTTGCTTGTGCCTTCCACATGCAGGATGCTCATAGGAGAGGCTAAAGTGGCTTTGAATCAGGACTAATCACCAAGTGTGAGTAGCAGACCTCCTCTAGGGTCTGTGTCCTCATTCTGTAAAAGCCAAACTAGTTGGAAGGTTAGCAATGTTTATCTACTGATAATATTTGATTTGAAACCTGTTAATTAGCAGAGCAGGTTCCCAGGCCCAGCACGGGGGCCTCTAAAGCATACCTGGTCTCTTAGGTCAACACTTTTAACCAGTGTTTTCATTTGCCTGTCGGCCTGTGCATTGGAACTGTGGGAAGAATTTCTCGTCTCCTTGCAGTCCCTGTTGAGTTTCTCTCTCTCTCTGACCACAGGCTCCTTCCTGAAGCTTTCTGGGCCCTGTAGTCACTTTTGCGCCGACCCCTGGACTTGTCTGGGTGCCCTGCCACACCGCGTTGTCCTTGTCTGTCTGCAGGAGAGGAGGCCCCAGGGGCCCTGGTTCTAGGCTGGTCCCTGCATCCGTCACCTCCTGCCCTCTCCTGCTGCGGGCTTGGACCCCAGCACGTAGGGCACTATCCCCTGGCTTCATCTCTAGGACACTCATAAATGAGAAGGGTTTTCCTTCCTGTGGGTCAGCAGCTTGTATTGAGTCTGATTTTGTGCTGAATCCTGAAGTAGGATTTTTGGCTCAAGCTGATAAATCTTGTGACATGTTACTTAAACGCGTCTTCTGGGTGGGGAGCTTGTAGTGAGCGGCAGGCACTGGGAGCGTGTTTCACCCCCAGTGTCTGTACTCTGTGACAAAGATCCCAGTTTCTGCCTACCTTTCACGTTGCTCTTTTTTCCGAGTCTACTTCCCTTTGGAAGAGTGCCCAGAGAATATGAACAGACACCAGGTGTACTTCTGAATTAGGAGAAGGTCATCGTTCCAAAAACTAGGGGCACACAAGTTGACACATGTTTCTCCTGCACCCTGGGCTTGTAGGGTTCGGGAAGATAAAAGATCACCCCAATTGCTCCCCTCCAAACCAGGATCGTTTTCAGGGTAATTGTCCCACTCTTGCTGGGCCTTAACGTTTCTGTACTTCCCTTCTCCTACCAGCTCTCTCATTTTCTAAAATCATCGAAGATGGAGCCTGGGGAGCATTCCTCGGTTCCTCCAGTCAGCCGAGCCAGCAGGCATGGGTCCCGGCACTGCCATTTCCTCAGTGTCCTAGACGTGAGTCAGCCAGTGTGACTCCGCAGCCAGCTGTGGTTTAGGAAGCCCTGTGGGGAAAGATTTGGCTGGAGGCATCTGCTTGCATGTGTTCTTCCACTTCTGGTTCTCGGAGTAGGATCCAGCCATTTGTATTTATTTATTTATTTTTGCCCAGTCTGAGTTCCTGTTAGTGATGGCCACAGCTGCCAGTGTGGAAAGATCAACTGTCTCTCCAGGGACCAGAGTTCTGTAAGCTTGTAAGCTTGGTCCAGGCTCATCGTGTCCAACTTTGAATCCACCCCCGCCCACCCTTCTCATCCCCGTCCTCGTGCTGTGATCATATTTGCATTTCTGGGCCTTTGGTCCTTTGAGTTTATCCAGCATTCAGGCTCGGGGCATCTGTGGGTTTGTTACAAGGTAGGGAGTCCTCAAGTCCTTCTTCCTTCTTGACCTTTCCTCTCTGATGTTCTAGGACCCAGAGGACCTCCAAAGTCCTTGAGACACTCCTCCGTTCTCACCTCCTCCCGCAAACACTGTCGCGTGCTTTTCCCCCTTTGCCTGGCCTGCTCTTTCTTCCTCTTGGTACATGGCAACTGGAATCCAGTCTCACCTGGGGAAGTCTCAGACAGCAATGACAAAGCCCAGCTTCACTGAGGGAGACTAATTACACAGCTAATTAACCCAGCAGATGTCACCGTAAATGCTCGCTTCTTTATAATTTGGATCCACATCTCCGAGATAGGCTTTGGGCCCCGATGAGAGTCTTTTTTTTTTTTTTTTTTAATTCAGACTTTAAAGGATAGTGGGTTTCCTGGCCCGCCTTTATGTTCTGGTGACAGATCCCTGGTTTTCCAGAGAGCTCTCTCCCGCTACTGCAGCCACAGATGGTTCTCCTCCCCGAGTGCGTGTCACACCATTTGGCACCAGGCTCAGTCTCTTGTGTTATGTGTCAAATTGTTTCTCCAGGAAACCTCTGCAGAATACAGGCTGCCTTAACCAGCAAGTATCTCCTGAGAATGCCCCGCGACACAAGACAAGGAGACACCCACAGATGCTTACTGATTTCTTTCCCACCGCTCTCCTGTCCTTCCCAAAAGCAAGTCGGTTTGCCACGAAGGTAGCCGAAGAGTATTTGAAATGTGCCGTCTTGATATCGGATGGTGAAAAAGTACAGAACACCTGTAATTTGGCAAGTGAAATGGAACAACTCACAGAAAGGAGCAAAAAAGGGTTCTTGGAGTCGGGAGGGATGTTGGGAAGCAGGAGCGCGGTCGTGTTTGTGCTTCCTCTGCCCCTCAGCGATAGGAGTGGGTCAGGCAGACTGCAAGGCTTGGTTTTCTGCAGGTGACCTGGGGGCGCTGTGGACCTCGCAGGGTGTCCTCAACCTCAGGCTGGCAGCCTGTGCCTGCCGAAGCTGACTGGTTCCTAGTGGGGGCAGGTATTGCCCCCCGCCCAAGGCCGGGATGACAGTTCTCCCTGCTCGCATGCCCTTGCCCTCCCCTGGTCATGCCCACCTGTGAGTGAAATCACTGTGTCCCCTCCTGGCTTCTGTGACACCAGTCTTCCGGTTTCTCTGCTCCCTTACTGGCCTGTCTCCTTGGTCTCCTTGCTGGCTTCACTTCTGTTATTTACGGTAAACGCTTGAGACTTCAGAACTTGGCTCAGGCCCGCTTCTTTTTTCCTCTGATAGTTCTGCCCCAACAGCATCTCGCTTCTGGTGACACCGGAATCTGTCCTTGAGCCCTGCACTCTCCTTCCGTCTGCTTCTGCACTGGGCGTTTCTGGTCGAATGTTTGATAGCTGACCCCCAGACTTAGCATGGTCTGAAGAGGCGTCTTGCTGAAATATCACTGCCAAGCCCCCTCTCCCTCGGGCTCCCCCCTACGCCAGTCAGGGCTGTCGCCAATCTCCCGTTCACTCAAGCCTGAAAGCTGGGAATTACTGTGGCCCCCCCTTTCTTTCACTCCTCTCTAGCCAAATCATCACTAAGCCCTGTCAGCTCCACCTTCAACACGTTTCCACCACCTTCCCTGCCGTCTCTCCCCGTGTCAGCTCCCTCCTTGCTGCGCCTCTTGCCCTTGACTGTCCACTCTCCACGCAGTAATTTCATGAAGAGGAAAATCAAGTCATATCACTCCCTTGCAAAGACCCAACAATAGCTTTCCGTCCCTCAAAAGACAAGCCAGCCTTTCAGCGCTGGCTTATAAACCTCTCCATGACCTAGACTCCACCCACCACGCTAGCCTCATGTTGTAATCCCGCTTCCTTCCCGTGACACTCCAGCCGCACCAGCCTTCTTGCTGTTCCTTCAACGGGCCAAGCTTGCACCCCCTGCTGCACCTTTGCACTGGAGGTCCCACTGCCTGGAGTGAGCCTCCTTGACCTTGATACGCAGCTCTGGTCCTCAGAGAGGCAGCCCCTTGACCACCCACTCCCAAGTAGTTAATGAAAGGAGCTCCATCTGAGCCTGCTTCTCTGCATTGACAGTTATTATCTATTTTTCTTGTTCGTTCATTTATTTATTTGTCTACCAGAAGATCGGCGACCTCGGTTGTCTTATTAATGGCTGTATCCTTGGCATTTAGAACAATGTCTGACACCAGCTCAATAAATACTTACTGAGCAACAAAAGCACTTGCAGAATGGGCCCATGGTTTCCTTCAGTTCTAAGACCTAGCGTCGCAGCCCGGTCTGAACCCCTGACTTTACACAGTTGTCAGTCCAAAAGCGTATGTCAGAATAAACTGGATGTCCTACGTGGACCAGAGCTTTCCGGAGCTGTTTATAACCATGCTATTTGCTGTCAGTTTTGTGCAGCTTTTTTTCTGTACTGACCCACTGAGAAACAGTCCTGGGACAATTAGCTTGTGTCCAGGTATTTTGAAAATTCTGACTTGCCGCTGGCCTTGGCTCTGTGTCCCCGTGTTTTATCAGCCAAAATCACAACTCTTTCTATCAGCAGTCATAGAGATTGATGTTGAGGTGGAAAAAGTGGTGGTACTTTGCTCCTGCTTCATAGTATAGCCAATTTTTATAGTGGTCTGTCTTCTCTATTCAATTGCAAGATCCTTTACAGCAGGATCTGTTTATTTCCTGGTGGCTCAGATGGTAAAGCATCTGCCTGCAATGCGGGAGACCCGGGTTCAATCCCTGGGTCAGGAAGATCCCCTGGAGAAGGCAGTGACAATCCACTCCAGCACTCTTGCCTGGAAAATCCCATGGACGGAGGAGCCTGAGAGGCTACAGTCCATGGGGTCGCAGAGTCAGACACAACTGAGCGACTTCACCACTCACTTACAGCAGGATCTGTTTATTCTTACCCAACTTGGTATCCTTCCCAGTCCTACAGGTATTAGATAGTCAGTCAGTATCAACTGAAGATTTGATACCCAAGGACAAGAATCTTAAATATAGAAACATAAAGACTAGGTTCTTCTGTTACCTTCAAATCTGTGCTGTTCACTCTCCCCTCTTTGCTTCTGAATAATGCTAGTTAGCGCCAGGAGAACCATGTGGCAAAATGTAGTCTCAGTAAGAGAGAAACTCCAGTTCCCTCTCCTCTTGCCCCATGTTCAAGCCATACATCTTGGAGTACCTTTAAGGAGCAGGATAAGGGTACTAACTTCTTAATGGCTGTGGCCGTGTTTCTAAACTTTGTAAACTTTGTTGACTAGTGTCTAAAAAGAGATACATTTTAATAGGTGAGGAAGCACATGTCAGAGTGATATTTTGTATATATGATTGAAACAAAAGTTTTACAAAATAATTTTATGCTTATTATATGAGCTACATTGTGATACTTTTTATCCTGTTCCCTTAGTTTTTACACAAATGCTGGTTGCATTTAGGATACTGATTTTTATGACCCCCTAAGGGGTTCTCTGGTGGCTCAGACATTAAAGAATCCTGCCTGCAATGCAGGAGGCCTGGGTTCCATCCCTGGGTGGGGAAGATCCCCTGGAGGAGGGCCTGGCAACCCACTTCAGTATTCTTGCCTGGAGACTTCCCAGTGGACAGAGAAGCCTGGTGGGCTGCAGTCCATGGGGTTACAAAGAGTCGTACATGACTGAGTGACTAAGCATAGCAGAGCAAGGGATCTTAGAAAAGGAGTGAGGGGGACTGCCTGGCCCAACCCTCAGAGACTGATTCATTGACTGTGGGTTTCTAATGTGTAGTTCCAGATTCAGAACCACAGCCCTGAAGGATCAGGACCTGTAGTTTGAAAAACACTGTCATGCAGGATATATAGAAGAGTTGATTGGTGCTGGCAGATGTGTACATGAAAGTTACCCAAATCTGGAAGGAGGTAAGGGAGGGAGGAATCACCTCCGGTGGTCAGATCAGAACAGACCTCCTGGAAGGAGGAAGGCTGGAGTGTGCTTGGACCAGCTTTGGAGAGGGAGTGATCACGTAGATGGGCAAGCCAGACAGAGGACAAAGGCAGATTCATTTCTTCTACATACTAAACCCGAGGCCGTAATTCTAAACTGATTTTAGTGACTAGCACTTCCTTTCATGCACTTGTGGTTACTGTAACTTCTCAGAAAAAAAAAAGAAAAGAAAAAAATACTAGTTGTGAGCCAAACATTTCATACTGGTAACACAGTGGAATTGGGGCCTTTTAAGTATTTTACTAGTAAGAAAGTCCACTCAAATAATCTGTTCAGGTAATAAAGTATTTTTTTAAAAAGTACTGCGTAAATAGCCTTCCCCAATAGTTCAGTTGGTAAAGAATCTGCCTGCAATGCCGGAAACCCCCGTTAGACTCCTGGGTTAGGAATATCCGCTGGAGAAGGGATCGGCTACCCATTCCAGTGGTCTTGGGCTTCCCTTGTGGCTCAGCTGGTAAAGAATCTACCTGCGATGTGGGAGACCTGGGTTCGATCAGTGGGTTGGGAAGATCCCCTGGAGAAGGGAAGGGCTACCCACTCTGATATTCTGGCCTGGAAAATTCCATGGACTGTGTAGTCTTATAGGGTTGCAAAGAGTTGGATATGACTGAGCAACTTTCACTTTTCACTCCATAAATGAATCTTGAACTGTAGTTAATACCGTGTATAAAGTATTGGGGAGGAGTGGTAAAGTTTATTCATGTCTGTAGTTGACTTTGGAGTGCATCAGGAATGGAATCATCATTGATAGATGGATAAAAGGATGGATACATAATATATATAACAAAGTATTTTATTTTTTAAGTTATTTTTAAAAATATTATTTATGGCTGTGCTAGGTCTTAATTGTGTCTTGTGGAGTCTTCCGTTGCAGCACTTGAACTCTCGGTTGTGGCATTTGGGATCTAGTTCCTTCACCAGGAATCAAACCCAGGCCTCCGCACTGGGAGCGTGGAATCTTAGCCACTGGACCACCAGGGAAGTCCTGTATTATATTAGTTTCACCATCAGGGTGAGAGGCATCTACTCTATTCTTTTTTTTTCTTGAGTAAAACTCTTCTCTATTATTGAAATTTTCATGGTATAACTTTGAGTGACGGCCAGGTGGTATTTCCGCTGTGAAGTCCACACATGGAAGCTGCAGGTTTGCTGTGAGTTCTCTTCTTCACCCACACTGTCTTCCCCTCCAGCTTCCTATGAGAATGTTCTGTTGTGTCTCTGAAGATTGGGATCAGGGATTTCTGCTTTTTTGCAGAAGACCAGAAGCACGAGGCAGAAACACACCCAACTGAGAGGTCTCAAACCGCGCAGGAGAGGTGATGGGAGTCAAACAGGCTCTTGGTCATTCCAGAAGTGTCAGATGCTCACTAGGTGCCCGGCGCTAGAAAACTTCAAGATGGGATACCCATGTGCCTCAGGGGAAAGTCAGGTAGCTCTCAGGGTTTTGAAGCGAGATATAGGCTCCTTGGTGTCTGTTCCAGAAGTTTCAGATGCTCCTTAGATACCAGGTGCTAGAAAACTTCAAAGTACGATGCCCACATGTCTTAGGGGAAACCCAGGTAGCTCTTGGGGTTTTAAAGAAGGAAAGAGGCTCCCTGGTGGGCTGCCGGCATTTGAATCTCAATTCCTGCCCTTCACAGATGTGCGGCTTTGGACATGGAACTTAATCCCTCTGTCATCTTCTGCTGTGTAACAGGCTGCTGAAATGACCTGCCTGGCAGGACTGTTGAGTGAGTTCAGTGTGGTCCTGCCTGGGATATACCTGCGTGCAGTGCAGTCCAGTTAGTGCCCGGCTCAGTACAGTGTGCTCTCCTCTAGGAATGTCACTTTCCTGCCTTAGGTTTCCCATTGGCATATGCAGGCCAAATAGGGAAGTCATTTTATGGTTGGTTTTCATTAGTTTTGAACTTGGCACACCTTGGGTTTGGGGAATATAAAGGCTGGTGAATTGTTTCAGTTTTCAGAGGGGAAAAAGCATTTGTTTTGAGATGTGACCAATGTGTAGTGAAGACTTTGGGCAAGTTACTTAACTTCAGGTAATCCGCCGTGGTCCCATTGGAAGAAAGAGGGGCCACGAGAGACCACTGAGGTCCCCTTCAGCACTGAGAGAGTGTGTTTGCAGGATTTTTTTTTTTTTTAAAGAATACATCGATCTCTTCTCTTCTGTAATAGAGCAAGAAGTTATCTAGTGAAGTACTTAGCAAAGTTAGAAAGTGGTCTAAGTACAGCTTTATTTTTGCTACTTTTTTGACCCCTTCTCTGAGCTGTGAGAGGAATGAGCAGTAAAGTTACTTTTACTGACATAATTTTATAATAATATCCTGCCTAACCTGGGGACTTTAGAATTTGACTTTTTAAAGCAACGCTACCCCACAAGCCCCAAAAGGCCCACATTTCCCTTTTG
The DNA here is from genome assembly GCA_006408695.1 of Aepyceros melampus. Lineage (NCBI taxonomy): Eukaryota > Metazoa > Chordata > Mammalia > Artiodactyla > Bovidae > Aepyceros > Aepyceros melampus. The sequence continues at coordinate 287,789 of SJXQ01005267.1, forward strand.
CTAAGTCACTTCAGTCGTGTCCGACTCTGTGCGACCCCATAGACGGCAGCCCACCAGGCTCCCCCGTCCCTGGGGTTCTCCAGGCAAGAACACTGGAGTGGGTTGCCATTTCCTTCTCCAATGCATGAAAGCGAAAGGTGAAAGTGAAGTCGCTCAATCAGGTCCGACCCAGCGACCCCATGGACTGAAGCCTACCAGGCTCCTCCATCCATGGGATTTTCCAGGCAAGAGTACTGGAGTGGGGTGCCACTGCCATCTCCGCACATTTCCCTTATGTGACCAGAATTAGGTTCAAGTAAGAATTGAAGTTTTCCCCATTCCCATTTGTGTATGTATATGTATGTGCGTGCTTAAGTCGCTTCAGTTGTGGTCAGCTCTTTTCAACCCCATGGACTGTAGCCCTCCTCTGTCCATGGGGATTCTCCAGGCAAGAATACTGTAGCAGATTGTCATGCCCTTTTCCAGGGCATCTTCCCAACCCAGGGATCGAACACTTGTCTCCTTCGTCTCCTGCGTTGGCAAGCTGGTTCTTCATCATAAGCACCACCTGGGAAGCCCTATGTATGCATATCCGTACACAATTAGATATATACAGTTTTTAGATTAAAAAGCTAATGCAGATTCCCACTAAAGAAATTGTAATACAGAAATGCATAGCACAGAGCGTGAAGATTGAAAAGTGAAAGTTACATTCTAGTTAAACGGGAATGTATTTGGTTTTGGCGTCTCTCTAATGTCTTGTATTTGTGTCTGTTTATGTTTTGTAACCTTGGCGATACCACAGATTGTCGTAAAGGGGGAGCGGCTTCTGAGCACAAATGAAATATTAGCCAGAGCTGCAGAGCTGCTTTACCCACCTTGGCTAAGTGGGTTTGTTTCTATTGAGAACCACCATGTTGGTGGCATGGGTGGCTTAACGTTGCCTTAGGAGTCTTCCTTCAGTGTTGACATTCGTGGCCATGCTTATGGCTGTACCATCCCGTCTCCATTCACTGTAGCAAACACCTGCAGTCAAATGTGCAAACCGTTTCCATGGCAGCCATTTGTTACCCATTAATTTATAATATTCCAAAATTTTTCTTCAGCTGAAACATTTTTTTTCTTTAAACTGTGCATTCCTCCTCTCCCCTTATTTGTATATTGGAAGTTAATCTCCTTGGCTACTCAAGTTATGGATGTTTTCTCCCTTCCTCTCTTCTTTTGAAAGCTGATTTTTTTTTTTTTTTTTTTGGTTTAATGAACGAAATGACTAAACCTGGGACCTCTGATGACAGCTCTGAGTCAGTAAGCAGGAGGAGAGGCCTCTTTCCTTGGTTTTAAAGAAGCAAGACCTAATATGAAATAGTCTTTAACAGCTGAAAACGATGTGCAAAAAAGTATGTGCAACAGAAGAATCTCACCAAGCTCATTGCCTGCCTGATGGTTAGGTCAGCATGAGTGGACCTGGGAAGTACAGTTGAGAAACAGAGCCGCTCTTTGCCATTTGAATGGCGAGTTGAATGACTGCTCCGAGGACTGAACTTGTGAAACGTTGAATTTCATGCTGGTGTCCACAGGCGCATGAGGAAGGTGTCCATGGCTGATGTTAGGAAAGACCAATGGATGGAATGCAAATCAACAGCAGTAACATGCCAGGTTTGCAAATTTGGACACAAATGAGGAAATGCAGAAGGAAGTTTTGCATAACAACACTCAGTTCACATGTGGTGATTATTGCCACCAAATGCGATATTCTAATACCTAGGACGAGGGCATGATCATGCGCCACAATTATTACTCCTTGGGTGAAATTTTACATTTTACAGCTATTGTATGCGGATCTTTTGCATTTCTTACACACTCAGATGTAGGGGATGTTTCCGTCACTTATCTTCAATGTAATCATAACCTTCCTTATTTTGGAAACTATAGACATTATCTTTACTTTCTTCTCTAGCAGGATCTATGGGTGTTTCTAAATGTTATTGATTCTGAGCTATTTCTCACAGTTGGCAGTGGCAGGTGAAGGCAGACACCAGTTTGGTTTTGTGCTGGAGAGCTTGAATTGCTGTCGTCTTCTAGCTATTTCTGTTTTGCAGCGTTCTCACTGTTCGTTACACAGTCGGTGTCCTGGTCATTTTGGGTATTAGGACTTGGCGGCTTCCACATGCGTTGAACTTCGGAAGCCACTCTATAAGCATAGATCACACGGAACTCACTCTCCCCCACCCCACCATCTAAAAAATAAATTTACCTTTGTTTTTCTTTGTTTTCCTCCAAGTTTTAATAGTTTGAGTTTTTAAACAGAATCTTAAAGGAGTACTCTGTCAGATAGCACTGCTGACTCATGGGATGATAGCAAGGAAGAGCTCGTAAGGGGAGTAGGTGTGAAGTGTGTTATATATACATACATAAATGTGCTGTGCTGTGCTTAGCCGCGGAGAAGGCAATGGCACCCCATCCCAGCACTCTTGCCTGGAAAATCCCATGGGCGGAGGAGCCTGCTAGGCTGCAGTCCATGGGGTCGCTAAGAGTTGGACACGACTGAGCGACTTTACTTTGACTTCTCACTTTCATGCACTGGAGAAGGAAATGGCAACCCACTCCAGTGTTCTTGCCTGGAGAATCCCAGGGACGGGGGAGCCGGTGGGCTACCGTCTATGGGGTCGCACAGAGTCGGACACGACTGAAGCGACTTAACAGCAGCAGCAGTGCTTAGCCGCTCAGTCGTGTCCTACTCTTTGCGCCCCATGGACTGTAGCCCACCAGGCACTTCTGTCCATGGGGATTCTCCAGAAGAGTATACTGGAGTGGGTTGCCATGCCCTCCTCCAGGGGATCTTCCCAACCTAGGGATTGAACCTACGTCTCCCACATTGCAGGCAGATTCTTGACTGTCAGAGCCACCAGGGAAGCCCCCTCCCCAACACACACACATATGTACATATTTATATTAATATAATAGATGTTTTTATATATATATTTAAGTGAAGGTTTATTTTCCCCTTGTCCCCCTTTTCATGTTGGGGGTCTCAGAGCCCAGCGCCTTCCTGTGACTGTAGTTGATTCAGCATAATTGATGCGGTCTCATTTCCCACAGCTGATGAGGATTATATCAGCTTGGTTTAACAGTCTCATTTTCTGCTCCCAGTGCACACTTGTTTTAATGTGTTTCAGTTAATGAGGTAGAAGAGAGAACGAGGTGTTACTGTTTATACACAGACAGTGAGTTTGTACGGGGAGCCCTGCCACAGCCCACGTAGCCCCAGGCATCCTCGGGGGCAGGTCCCACAGAGCGAAGCCTCCTTTTTGGAACATGTTTTTTTTTTGTGGCTAATGCTGATAATGATCATTAGCTATAAGCTTTCCCTGATATCAGTAGCGCTTCTTGGTGTGTCTCGCATGTGTCATGAAGAGAAGGTATAACTTGTCTCAGAGCGTGGGGTGCATTCAAGGGCATTGATACGGCCACCCCCCCCCGCCAAGAGACACAGGTTTGATTTTCTGGGTCGAGAAGATTCCCTGGAGAAAGGTACAGCAACTCATTCCAGTATTCTTGCCTGGAGAATCCCATGGACAGAAGAGCCTGGTGGGCTGCCACACAGAATTGGACACTATTGAAGTGACTTAGCACACACATGCCCACCAAAAAACTTTGTTAAACTACAGTTTCGTCCACCAACCCCACAACCCTAGGTGGATCCTTCCCCAGGTAGCTATCAGTTCATTAGAAATAATGCAAGTGAAACTATTTTCAAAAGTCCAAGAGCATCCATGCCTGTGGGCAGGGAATACTGAATCTGAAACGGGCACTAAGAATTTGTGTATTACGAGCCATAGGTCAGAACAGTGCTATTGGTCGGGATGGTAGGAGACGTGGAAGAAACTTCTAGGGTGATTTTCTGTGAGTCGGGGGTCTGGTTTGGGTCATGACTTTGCATTTGCTCCTTCGGGAGGCGGGGCCCTGGTGCTTGGGGGCTGGCATACTTGAGGTGCAGAATCAGCCAACCCGCCTTCTGCTTGGTGAGCAGACTGCTGCTGCAGAGCAGTCAGGAAACCATGGCTGGGGCCCTTTTGCATGTATTCAAATCTCCAGGTTTTGGGGATGTGGGAAATACAGGGAGTGCGAGGGTGGGGGCAACAGCAAGGACCTTTCCCTCGGGGACCCCCACTGAGCCGTTTTGAGGAAGGACACAGCTCGGCCGCCCACGCCCGCTCCAGCAGTGTTTCTTTCCTCCTCTCCCTCTCTCACAGTCAAGTGCCCTAAATGGTTAAAGCTGTCCCCCGGCCTTGGCCTGGTGCCAGCCCCCGTGGGGGACTGCACCGGCTGGAGGCCCCCAGCACACCCTGGCTTCGCAAAGGCTCAGCGGCCCTGGGTTTCAGCAGGAATTAAACAATTACTAAGTCTTAGTCCTCCCCACCTTCCGTGGATTGACTCTATAAATTGTCAGCCTGTTGACATTTTAATGCGAATTATGTCATGTGGTATCCCCTTTGATTTCGACATGCCTCAGTTTGTAAATACATGAGCCACTGAAAGGCTTGTGGTTAGCGTGCACTCCGGAGGCCTCAGGCTTTTTGGTGGGGGAGAGAGCGCTGCGGAGCGCACAGCG
>SJXQ01005267.1:292860-329856 GCA_006408695.1 Aepyceros melampus
CTCAGAGGTGGGTGGGTGGGGGGCGGGTAGGGAAGGGCCCTGCTAGGAGCCCCAGCGCCCTGCCGCTGCCCACCCCTCCGCCCCACTTCCAGGCCGCCAGGAAGGCTACCACTGCCTTTGGGACCAAGTCACAGGGTATCTTTCGTGGATGGCCGAGCGCTCCCCCAACTTCCCCATGCAGCTCTGCTCGTCCTGCGCGGTGTGTCTCCTCCCCAGGTCCTCAGCACCTGGAGAAAAGCCGCCTTGTTCTAGGTAACTGCAAATCACGAGGGCAGGGGAGCATTCCCCTGGAGAGAACTCCACTGCCCCAGTGGGGAAAGTGGTTCTAGAAGGCTTTTTAAAGAAATGATTGACAGAGATTGTGAAGCTGAGGAAGGAGAGAATGTGTAGAGTGAGGATTATTGAGGCATAGAGAGGAAAGGGGCAGACTGGCCATTTGTGTGGGAAGGGAATGGGAGATACCAAATGTTCAGAAAAATCCCAAAAGTGAAACCAAGGAACGAAAAGTTGAAATGGATTTTATGAGGCCATTCTGCTGCAAGAACCGTGCAGAAACCCTGTGCTAGAACTCTGCTCCAGCCCACTGTGCTTGACACCAGCTTCTGAGCTCTCCTTACTTGAGACTTTCCTTTAAAACTAATAACCCCAGAGGAGCTGACTGCTTGGCAGTGCTTTGCATGTAGTATGTCAGTGCTCACAAAAGCCAGAATTAGCCATTTTGAGGTTGAATGTGTTGTGCCTGCACGAAATTGGCCATGATGACATCACTGATAGACCCTGAGGATGGACCAGAAGGAGGAACGGTGGTTTCTGCTTTGAATGCAGTCATTCCTCCTCCAAATCCAGCAACTGCTGGGCCTGCTGTCTGTGTTGCTATTTGGCTGACTTACAAAAATGTCATGGGATCCTTAATGGCCATGGGTGGTCGGGACCTATTTCCCACGTGCTGAGTAATTCCAGTTTCATGTGTGAATAATGCCCATATTAAAGCAATTTGAGCTACACATAATCTGAAAAGGAGAAGGGACCCAAATTCCTGTTGATGACATACACTTGCAGCTCATCGATTTCTCTGGTAACTTCCCTGAGTGCTGGGGGAAGTTTTTTTTATTTTTTTTCCTTTGGATTCTAGATCTTAATTCATTTTTGGAAAGTTGTAACACAAACAAGTGATTGGAAAGTGGAGTTGCTGCCGAGATCCCTTCTTTGGCCTCCTCTGTGGATTTATCTGGCTTTTATTACTTGGTGAAGGATGTGAGTGAGAGGGTGGGATGGAATGAGGGAGACAGGGAGGAGAGAGTGTGTGTGAGTGAGAGAGAGACGCACACTCCTTAGGAGCGCCGTTTAGTTGGTTATCATGAGAAATCATCCTTGATCCCCTTCCAACATCTAGCTGGAGTTTAGCGGTAAGACTATATGTGAAATAAAATGACAAGAGATTATAATCATATGGCCCGTAAGAGCATTACTCTTTCCTAATTAAAAAAAAAGTCCCAATTGGTGTTCTTTTCCAAATTAAAAAAAATAAAAATAAAAAACACAGTGGCTTCCAGTCTTTAAAATGAGCCCTGTACTTTGTAAAAAGATCATAAAATGTTTGCAACAGGTACGTCTGCCTTGGTTACCTACTTCCTCTATACTGCAGTTAACTGTTTCTATGGGAAATGTTGGAAACATGCTTTGAGACATAAATTTAGGGCCCTTCTCAACAACCTGACATGTATTCTGTAGCTTGTCTTGAAGAGGGAGGGTGGAACTTGTGCTTCTTGTCAAGCCTTTCTTCCTTCCAGAGGATGTAAAACTTATGATCCCTGCCCGCCCTTGGCAGGTGCCCATTCCAGCCCCCTAGAAAATCGATCTGGAAAGGATTAGGCCACATGGAGACAGTTGGTTTCTCAGCCTGTAAATGAGAATTCTGGGTGATCATAGCGTTGCAATTGAGGGTATCCGTGAATTTGCTTTTGTTCATTTCTTCCTTCTTCCTTGGTCTTAGCTCTTCAAAACTCAAGGCAACCCACAGTGTAATGGAAGGACCCAAGAGTGGGTAAGAGCTGGGGGCCGTACTTTGGCATAGCCGGGAACTGTCATCTTCAGAACTGCCAGTCCTTCACCAGCGCCTGGTGTCCTTGACATTGCCACTGTGGTTGAGGGCAGTTCAGGTTGACCTGCGACATGTTCATACCCCATGAAATTTTCTGACTCTCTGTAGACTGTAGAACTCTCATGCCCATAATAGTTAGGAGCCCTGAGATTCTTTTTATTGGACCTTTTTTTTTTTTTAAGTCTAGCTAGCTAGCTGGCTGATGGAATAATGACGAATGAAAATGCAGTGGGCTCTTGATGACCGAGCTGAACTCGGGTTCACGCACAGTGGCCGAGGCTTGCTCAGAAGGAAGAAGCTGGCCAGCCTCTAGGCAGCCAGAGAAAATGGGCAGTGACTGACCCATTTCTATAGCACAGCAACGGCTTTGTGTTCACTCCACATTCCAGCTCGTTCCAGCCCCACAGGTTATTTGCATAGCACACAAACAGCGGATTGTACAATGCATTACAGGTATCGCCGGCCTTGGCAATGGACCACGGACATGAATGGGATCTGTGTGTCCCTGTTGTGAGACCGTCCCAAACCACCCCCACGACTGCCTGGACAGAGTCCAGACTTGCTGGGGGATGGGGGGATGCCCAACCCATCGGCTTTCTCACTTCTGAAAATGCGTTTACAGAAAGGGTGGGAGGAGATGGGATGAAAATCCTGTGGGGAAAGAAGCGCCCTGAGGAAGAAAACCCAGGAGGTTAGTTTAATAAGAAGAGAGACAGAGGGGGGAAAAAAAAAGAGGGATGTTCGAGGGAGGCGGGGGATGCATGAGAGAGTGAATGAGAAGAGTTTCTGACAATTAACTAATTCTCCTTGCTCTAACCCATGACAGAATTAATCACACATTAACACACTGACAGCAAAATTAATGTCATATGCAAATTAATAGTGCAGGCTTGGCATTCAACAGCCTGTTGGCTTTTTAAGGCTGGCGTTGTCACACTCTCCAGCCCCAGTCCATACGCTGCTGCTCGGTGCCCCAGCCACCACCCCCCACTCTGCCTGAAGATCCCCAGCATGGCTCTGGGGGCACTGAAGCAGCATCCCCTCCGCTGACTTGAAACAACTTGCGGCGAAACCCAGCAGCCAGTGGTGACTGTTTGCTTCTCAAGGAGGGAACAGCCAGGGAGGCAGCAAGTGATCGGTTAGGAACCTTTTGGTGCTTGCCTCCGCCACGGTTTTCCCAGCAGTGACTGCCACCGTGGGAAAGCAGTGGTAGTTTTTCTGAAACACTCCGAGGAAGCTCCTGCCGTGTGGCTTTAGAAGTGCTTCCACAAAAAGACGCCTTGGGTTGAAGTGTTGTGTAGAGTCACATCTAAAGTCATTCTAGTTTTGGTTATGCGCCACTAAGTTGAAAATCATCGTCTGTGGTTCCAAGAGGTTTAACCTATTGAAACCAATTCTAAAGGAGAAAAAAGAATCACCACCAGAAGAATGAACAGTCTGTTTCAGAACACTCTGGTGGCTGAACTTGAGAGCCCAGGGCAAGTGCGAGCCAGCCCTGTCAGCGCCGATGACTAACCCACTTGTGAATTTGCCATCGGGGTAATTATTATTATGACGCCTCCTGAGTAATAGCACCGTGAGGCGGGCGTTACAGGGTACATTCCGACAGGAACCTGCCTGGGAGGCACTCCAGGAAGGACGAGGCTGCTCAGAGGAGGATTAAAATGGTCAACTGTTGATGTGGATGTGGAATGAGTATTGGCATTTTCTTAGCGGTGCTTTTTCATCAGCTCCCACTTCATCTACGACCAGGGGAAGGGACTTGAGATGGACGAGGTCGGGACAGACCTCTGGGGCACAGCACTGCTGGCAGTGGGATAATGTTCATTCCTGGGAGTGTCGGCACTTCTTTTCATTGCGCGTCTAACACGACCCTGGAGACTGACCGCCTGGCCTGAGTCAGGGCCCTAGATGTGCAGACCCTGGAAAATCATGAACACAGTACCTGATTTCGTAAATGGAACAAGGAGTTTGCCTGTATCACGGTACGAGTATATCCCTTATGTCCCTGATGCCCGGTTGAATGGATAGATGATGGGTGTGGTTTATGTATATGTATTTAATGTGTAAATAGATACACATGTAAATAGACACATACATGTATATATTTGCTGTAATTTTTATGTACAGTATGGTAACTTAGATACTTCTAAATTAACCAGTCCTTATGGTGTCTTCACCATATATGAGCTTACTACTGATATCTGAGTGACTTGGTATGGACAGAGCAGGGAACTAGATTGGGGAGTGGGACTCTATTTTGTTCTTAGTTCTGACATGTGCTGGGCTTCCCAGGTAGTGCAGTGGTAAAGAATCCACCTTCTACTGCAGGAGATGCAAGAGATTGCAGGTTTGATCCCTGGGTTGAGATGATCCGCTGAAGAAGGCAATGGCAGCCCACTCCAGTATTCCTGCTTGGGACATCCCATGGGCAGAGGAGCCTGGCGGGCCACAGTGCATGGGGTTGCAAAGAGTCGGACACAGCTGAGCGACTAAACAATAACAAAAATGACATGGTCCAGCCTCAGACCCTGCACAGGTGCCTTAATAGCATCTGTAAAATGGACCCGTTTGCCTCCCAGTTATTAGGATCGGATAAATGTGATACATTTGGTAAATGTGAAGGAGTTCCAAAAATGGTACAGCACATAGCAATTGAAAGTAAATTTCTTATGATTTGTATCTAATCACACAAAGCAGTTCTGGGAGCTAGGCCTACTTCAGTTTCGCATCTGTGCCTGTGGCCATTTTACTTTTTTCCTGGACACTGCCTGCTGCTGGCAAGTGTTGCTAGGAGAACAGTGGAGACCCATCTTCTTCCTTAGGACAAGGCCTTAGCCAGCTTCCCAGGGCCTGGAATCAGCACACATCACAGCACATGAGAGCCAGTCTGGATACGTGGCCCCTCTCTGCCCTGGTCCTTTCCTTCCAGACGCCTCACCTCCTTTCTGCACGTGGTGGCCTTTGTAGCGTAGAAGCATCCGGCAGAGGCCAGGCCACGTCCCCCATTCTGTCATGCCTGACTCCTTGGTATTCAGATGCTTTATCAGGGAGCAAGGGTGGCCCTAAATCCAAATGACAGCGAGATTTCCTCTAAAGATTTTTCTAAGGTCTTTCTCAGGTCACACCTGAGCAGCCCAGCCCCCCTCAGCCCTGTCTGCCCCTCTACTGCCTCATGGTCTCTTGCAAGAGCCCCCTGTATTTCTGGCTCCTCATGCCTTCCAAAGGAAAGAGAAGCTGGAGGAGTTTGGGCCATGGAGTCGTGGAGGGAAGTCCCTGGTCACATATCTGTGAAGGGCTCATGCAAGTCCTGGCGGCCACATCTCCCAGACGCTCTGCTGATTGTCGCCCTGTTACCTCCCTGTGTCTGAGCCTGGTGCTGGGCACAGGGGCAGGAGGAGAGGACCGGCTCTGCAACTGAGACCTCGGCCCTGGGGTCAGAGGCAGAGAGTGTCCGTGCATTCTTCAGGAAGCTTTTCTTCTGACCTTTGATGGATTTGCTTTTCAATTTTAGAAAGCTGTCTTCTTCCACTTGGGGAAGCTGGTCTGCAGGTTGCACACAGACTGGCCGTTTTCCCTCTAAATGTTTATCATCTTCCTACTTGTGAGGGGACCCAGGGGCCTGTATGCCCTGTTGGTAAGCATGCAGAAGAGTGATTTTCTGCCAATGTGTAGTGGCCTTAGGTCTCTGGTGAGGCACCCTGACTTCTGGTTGTTGATATGCTTTTGAAGTGCTCCTCATTACGCCATTGCTTATTTCAGGTTTTCTTTCTGTTTTAAGTTGGTAACCTGGTCATCGGGACTGCATAAAATCATTACTGTAAGTCCTTGCTGTGGATTACTACGCAGCTGCTAAAAATGGTGGTGTGTATGTATCTTTAGTTGGAAAGATGATCTCAACATAGTATAAACATGCTACATATCTAGCTTATTTCATTTATGTGAAATTGTGAATATTCTGCATGTAGATTAGAGATATTTAGATGGATATTGGCTAAAACTGAAAGTTGCTCAATTGTGCCTGACTCTCTTGACCCCATGGACTATAGCCGGCCAGGCCCCACCATCCATGAGATTCTCCAGGCCAGGATACTGGAGTGGGTTGCTGTTCTCTTCTCCAGGGGCTCTTCCCAACCCAGAGATCGAACCCAGGTCTCCCGCATTGCAGGCGGATTCTTTACCGTTTGAACCACCAGGGAAAGATTCATCTTAATGACAGAATTTGGTGTGTTTTTTTGTTCCTTTCAATATATTGCCTTCAAAAAACCCCAGATATTTCTTAAAATGTATTAAAGATTTCACCTCACCAAGGGTTTCTGAACCTGATTGTGCGTCAGAATCAGCTGGTGAAACCTTTCAAGTATAGTTTCAGGAGTTTTGCCCATGAGTTTGATTCTTTGCATCTGAGTTGGAGAAATATTAATACAAGGGATCTGCGTTTCTAACAAGCTCCTGGGTCTTTGAAGGCCCTTTAGGAAGTACTGACCCTGTTGAAGGAATGTCCTGTAGAAATACCTCTAACCAGTGATCATGGAAGTCTCTGAATATTTCCACTCTCTCTACGTGCAGGACTGTAGGGGCCATCTTTAATTGTTAGAATCCTTTGTGTTGAGATACTGTCTACTCTGTTACCTGCAAGGGGAGAGGCAGTTGTTTCCTGTTCCTCTCTCCCAAAAGAGGAACATCTTCCTGCTGATGCTATTTATCATATTCGGTTCAGTTCAGTTGCTCAGTCATGTCTGACTGTTTGCAACCCCATGAATTGCAGCACTCCAGGCTTCCCTGTCCATCACCAACTCCCAGAGTTCACCCAAACTCACATCCATCGAGTCAGTGATGCCATCCAGCCATCTCATCCTCGGTCGTCCCCTTCTCCTGCCCCCAATCCCCCCCCAGCATCAGAGTCTTTTCCAATGAGTCAACTCTTCGCATGAGGTGGTCAAAGTATTGGAGTTTCAGCTTCAATATCAGTCCTTCCAATGAACACCCAGGACTGATCTCCTTTAGAATGGACTGGTTGGATCTCCTTGTGGTCCAAGGGACTCTCAAGAGTTTCTCCAACACCACAGTTCAAAAGCATCAATTCTTCGGTGCTCAGCTTTCTTCACAGTCCAACTCTCATATCCATACATGACCGCTGTAAAAACCATAGCCTTGACTAGATGGACCTTTGCTGGCAAAGTAATGTCTCTGCTTTTCAATATGCTATATAGGTTGGTCATAACTTTCCTTCCAAGGAGTAAGCATCTTTTAATTTCATGACTGTAGTCACAATCTGCAGTGATTTTGGAGCCCCCCAAAATAAAGTCAGCCACTGTTTCCACTGTTTCCTCATCTGTTTCCCATGAAGTGATGGGACCAGATGCCATGACCTTCGTTTTCTGAATGTTGAGCTTTAAGCCAACTTTTTCACTCTCCTCTTTCACTTTCATCAAGAGGCTTTTTAGTTCCTCTTCACTTTTTGCCATAAAGGTGGTGTCATNTGTTTCCACTGTTTCCCCATCTACTTCCCATGAAGTGATGGGACCAGATGCCATGATCTTCGTTTTCTGAATGTTGAGCTTTAAGCCAACTTTTTCACTCTCCTCTTTCACTTTCATCAAGAGGCTTTTTAGTTCCTCTTCACTTTCTGCCATAAAGGTGGTGTCATCTGCATATCTGACGCTATTGATATTTCTCCCAGCAATCTTGATTCGAGCTTGTGTTTCTTCCAGCCCAGCGTTTCTCATGATGTACTCTGCACAGAAGTTAAATAAGCAGGGTGACAACATACAGCCTTGACAGACTCCTTTTCCTATTTGGAACCAGTCTGTTGTTCCATGTCCAGTTCTAACTGTTGCTTCCTGACCTGCATACAGGTTTCTCAAGAAGCAGGTCAGGTGGTCTGGTATTCCCATCTCTTTCAGAATATTCCACAGTTTATTGTGATCCACACAGTCAAAGGCTTTGGCATAGTCAATAAAGCAGAAATAGATGTTTTTCTGGAACTCTCTTGCTTTTTCAATGATCTAGCAGATGTTGGCAATTTGATCTCTGGTTCCTCTGCCTTTTCTAAAACCAGCCTGAACATCTGGAAGTTCACAGTTCACGTATTGCTGAAGCGTGGCTTGGGGAACTGTGTGGTAGTTTGAGCATTCTTTGGCATTGCCTTTCTTTGAGATTGAAATGAACACTGACCTTTTCCAGTCCTGTGGCCACTGCTGAGTTTTCCAAATTTGCTGGCATATTCAGTGCAGGACTTTCACAGCATCCTCTTTTAGGATTTGAAATAGCTCAACTGGAATTCCATCACCTCCACTAGCTTTGTTCGTAGCGATGCTTTCCTAGGCCCACTTGACTTCACTTTCCAGGATGTCTGGCTCTAGGTGGTGGATCAGACCATCGTGATTATCTGGGTCATGAAGATCTTTTTTGTACAGCTCTTCTGTGTTTTCTTGCCACCTCTTCTTAATATCTTCTGCTTCTGTTAGGTCCCGACCATTTCTTCCTTTATCGAGCCCATCTTTGTGTGAAATGTTCCCTTGGTATCTCTAATTTTCTTGAAGAGATCTCTAGTCTTTCCCATTCTATTGTTTTCCTCTATTTCTTTGGTCAATCCTAATCTCGCACTTCATTCCACCACCACCCCTTCCTACTTGGTATCCATACATTTGTTCTCTGCCTCTGTGTCTCTATTTCTACTTTGTAAATAAAATCATATATGCCATTTTTTTCAGATTCCATATATATGTGTTAATATGCAATAATTGTTTTTCATTTAAGAGAGAAATCTTTAAGCTCTCTTTTCCTTGGCTGTTTCAATGAAACCCTTCAAAGTGAAAATTTTACTTTCTCATAGATATTTTGCCCAATAAAAAGGATTCTCTTCTGTGTTTGCTTTGCTACCCAAATGTTCAAATGTTTTCTGATTTTATATATTGAAAAATTTCGCTCCTAACTTCCAGCTCTCATTAATTCAAAATAGCTTGGAGGGTAGGAAGCTTGACTATATAGAAGTATCTCAACTTCCTCACTCTTCAGAAGGCTAAAGCCCTTGCTCTGTCCATGGTAACTTCATGCACTTCCTTTCTGAGCAGCGATCTGGTAAACATCTGCACTTCTTTCTCTCCTGAGAGAGGCTCCCAGTTTCTCTTCTCTCTCTCCCAACATTGCAATAAAAATGTCTCCATGTTAGCTTCACCATTCACAATATCTCCCTTGTCTGTGTTCATCCTCAGGCTCTATCCTCTCTACTTCCTGAGTCTAAATTACCTCAAATGGGAACAATTTAATGCATAGATCCTGGAGCTGGAATTCTAATCACATCTTTCGTGTCTGTCTCTACCATGGACTATGAGCTTCTTGAGGGCATTTTTCTCATGTACTATTTTGTCTTTTGCATCAGGTACGGATTCTGTATGTGAAGCCATTGATTCACATTGAGGGGACGCATCCTTGCTAACAGACCACTTTTGAGCTCTGCTGTACTTATCAGCTTCACTCAGATATGGTGAACTTTCTTGGGTGGCTCCTCCCAATTATAACTTTAGTTTCTAAATTAGAAAACTGTAAAAAAAAAAAAAAGAGAGCTACATAAGGGCAAAGAAGACAGAGGAGCTAAAGAACAGTTTACTTGGACTTCCACTTGTGGTCCAGGGATTAAGCATCCACCTTGTAATGCAGAGGATGTTGGTTCGATCCCTGGTCGGGCAACTAAAATCCCACATGCTGCAGAGCAACTAAGCCTGAGTGCTGTAACTAGGGAGTTAGTGCTCTGGGATGAAAGATCCTGCATGATGTGACAAGAGGTCCTGAGTGTTGCAACACAGACAGATAAATGAAAAAAAAAAAAAACAAAACAAAACAAAACAGTTCTACCTATAGAACAGCTAAAGGTGGGAGGAGTAGGTGGAAAACCAGGTTGGCAGGGAGTCTTTGCAGAGCAGCATAAGACGTTGGGAAAGGCTCGGTGCACTTGAGGGGAAAACTCCAGGAATGTGCCGCATGTCTTCTGCCATCTGCTCACACAGTGAGGACTGTCTGGGATTTTGACCCTCCTGCAGGCTGACCTAGTCACATTGGATGCGTGGGATGTGGCCTGTGTATGGGGTTGGAAGCCTAAGATCAATATGTCTGCACAGATAGTACTGTTACATCCCTCCCTGACCCTTCTTCAAGGTCCAGTCTTACAGCTTCTTGTGAAGCCATTAATATTAGAGTTCACTCTGAGCTCTGATTTACCCTCAGTTTGGGTACTCTCCCGGGCTGCCCAGTGCCAAGGCATGCACAATTACAACTCTCTGCTCAGCATGAATGCACTCTGGGGGTGGGAGCAGATTGTCTTTATAGGAACTAAGCAGTACTCTAATAATCTTTCTCCTGCACATGAAAAAGAGAATAAAAACTCAAAGAAGCCAAGTTTTGGGGGCAGAGACGCCAATGCCATCCCACCACTAGGAGTAGGCTTTGTTAGTAAAGGGGTGGTGTGCTGGGGACAGGAGACAGAGGTACTGAGACTCTTGGCAATGGGGACAATGGATACCAAGCATTAAAGAGAAATCACTTATCGTCACTATCACAGGTCCTGAAAACATCCCAGTTTACCATTGCAAACTTGTGGATACTTTCACAACAGAATTAACATACAGAGTCAAGTTAGTCAAAGGTCCTAGAAAAACAGTAACGTACACAGATTATAGTTACTCCAAGACCATGTCAAAACACTGGATATTGTTTTCTGAGAGTAAACTTACTGAAAGAGCTGGCTTGATTCTTTTTTTTTTAAACTAATAAACTGTTTTTATAGCACTTTTAGGTTTACAGAAAAATTAAACAGAAAATAAAGTTTTCCATTCCCCATTTCCCTACACAAAGCTTCCCCAAACAGTGTGTCCCATTTGTTACAATTGATGAGTCATTGTGATACATTTAGTTCAGTTCAGTTGCTCAATGGTGTCCAACTCTTTGCTATGGACTGCTGCACGCCACCCTTTCCTGTCCATCACCAACTCCTGGAGCTTGCTCAAACTCATGTCTATCGAGTCAGTGATGCCATCCAACCATCTCATCCTCTGTCGTTCCTTTCTCCTCCTGCCTTCAATCTTGCCCAGCATCAGGGTCTTTTCTTATGAGTCAGCACTTCAGATCATGTGGCCAAAGTATTGGAGCGTCAGCTTTAGCATCAGTCCCTCCAATGAATATGCAGGACTGATTTCCTTTAGGATTGATTGGTTTGATCTCCTTGCAGTCCAAGAGACTCTCAAGAGTCTCCTCCAACACCACAGTTCAAAAGCATAAGTTCTTCAGCACTCAACTTTCTTTATAGTCTATCTCTCACGTCTGTACATGACTACTGGAAAAACCATAGCTTTGACTAGACAGATCTTTATTGGCAAAGTAATGTCTCTGCTTTTTAATATGTTGTCTAGGTTGGTCATAGCTATTCTTCCAAGGAGCAAGCGTCTTTTAATTTCATGTCTGCAGTCACCATCTGCAGAAATGCAAAAAGGCAAAATGGCTGTCTGGGGAGGCCTTACAAATAGCTATGAAAAGAAGAGAAGCAAAAAGCAAAGGNGAAGGCTTTCTTATCTCTTCTTGCTATTCTTTGGAACTCTGCATTCAGATGCTTATATCTTTCCTTTTCTCCTTTGCTTTTCACTTTCTTTCTTTTCACAGCTGTTTGTAAGGCCTCTCCAGATAGCCGTTTTGCATTTTGCATTTCTTTTCCATGGGGATGGTCTTGATCCCTGTCCCCTGTACAATGTCACAAACCTCCGTCCATAGTTCATCAGGCACTCTATCTATCAGATCTAATCTCTTAAATCTATTTCTCACTTCCACTGTATAATCATAAGGGATTTGATTTAGGTCATACCTGAATGGCCTAGTGGTTTTCCCTACTTTCTTGAATTTAAGTCTGAATTTTGCAATAAGGAGTTCATGATCTGAGCCACAGTCAGCTCCCGGTCTTGTTTTTGCTGATTGTATAGAGCTTCTCCATCTTTGGCTGCAAAGAATATAATCATTCTACTTTCAGTGTTGACCATCTGGTGATGTCCATGTGTAGAGTCTTCTCTTGTGTAGTTGGAAGAAAGTGTTTGCTATGACTAGTGTCTTCTCTTGTCAAAACTCTGTTAGCCTTTGCCCTGCTTCATTCTGTATTCCAAGACCAAATTTGCCTGTTACTCCAGGTGTTTCTTGACTTCCTACTGTTGCATTCCAGTCCCCTGTGATGAAAAGGACATCTTTTTTTGGGTGTTAGCTCTAAAAGGTCTGGTAGGTCTTCATAGAACCATTCAACTTCCGCTCCTTCTGCATTACTGGTTGGGGCATAGGCTTGGATTACTGTGATATTGAATGGTTTGCCTTGGAAATGAACAGAAATCATTCTGTCGTTTTTAAGATTGCATCCAAGTACTGCATTTTAGATTCTTTTGTTGACCATGATGACTACTCCATTTCTTCTAAGGGATTCTTGCCTAGAGTAGTAGATATAATGGTCACCTGAGTTAAATTCACCCATTCCAGTCCCTTTTAGTTCAGTTCGCTGATTCCTAGAATGTTTATCATATTAACAGAATGCAAATGATGAGTGTGGCCTCTCCTAACAGGCTGCTGTGAGACTTCGCCATATCTGCTCTCTCTTACGCCACTAAGTATTTTTCTACTGCTTGTTTTCCAGCAGGTGCACAGGGCACCCCAGCATGAAGGTGCTACGATTTTAACTGAGCTTCGTGCTCCTACCTCATTTCATCACTTGGCCCCATGCGTGTTCCTTCTCCATTCAACTGAGTACACAGCTCTGATGTTTCTAATTTTTCCCATGAAGTGGTTTCCAAGCTCTTTATCATCCCCGTCCCCTGCCTCTGACGGGTTTGCTTGTGGACGCTTCTTCAGCGTGACGAGGCTTATTGTGGGATGTCTTCTTGGTGAAACCTCACTGGGTGGTTACAGAGTCTCTCTCCTTCCTTGATGTAGATACCGAGTCATTAACTTTCTATCCTTTTTTTAGGGAGCCACATCAAACCCTTGGCTTCTATGGAACGTGGGGTCTCCTGAAAGGAGCAGGTTTTACTGCTGTCTTTATTTTCATGGAGCTGACAGTTACCAGGCCTCCCTGTCCTTCAAACCTGAGGACAGGGCTTGACAAAAGGCTATTTTTCCATTATCTTCTTGATTCTGTTTCTCAGCCCTGCTGGTCACCATCCCACATGTATAATATCTGGAAATGTGACTGTAAAGTCATCCTCTTCTGTAGATATTGTTTCACTTTTATTTTTGAGTTCAAAAGTATTTCTTGTCTATTTTTTTTAGACTTCTAGAAATGCAGAGAAGCACAAAAGAGAAAAACCCCTAATTTCACTACCCAAAGACAGTTTTAATTTTAAGCACTTTGGCATACATAATTTTAGCTTTTTCTGTACAGGTGGGATATTATTATTTTGTAGAATTTGAATGATGTTCTATCTTGTAACTGGCTTTTAACTTTGCCATGTTTGTTTTTCTTGATGTCACTGAATATGCTTATACCACATGATTTTTAACAACTGAACAAGACACTGCCGTAGGAAGATGCCACGATTTATTTGGCTACTCCTCCACTTAACATTCATATTGTTCTAGTATCTCACTATTGTAAATAATATTTTGGCAAGGGTATAATATAAATAAACAAATTAGAGCTCCTTCCGTATAAAAAATGCTAAACATGTGTTTGTTCTCTGTTACTGTTTCATTCCACCCGCCCCCCACCCTAATTCATCATTATCTTTTACTGTTTATATGTTTGAGATTCCTGGGTTACAGATTTTTATATAGCAGAGTCTTTTCATTTCTGCCTCCTTCGCCTTTGTGACGCTCAGGAATCCCTTTCCCCTGCCCACACCACGTTCACGTCAACGTTTGCTGTCAGTTCTTCTGTGGTGTTTTGGCACTAAACACGGTTATCCTTCTGGAGTTTATTTTGGTATATGTCATGAGGCAAGGATTCCTCCCTGTGTATTTTTTTCTCAGTTATCTTCCCAGCCCCACTTACGAAGCAACCCACCCATTCTTTCCTTCTGCACTTACACGCGCCACCATATCACACACCAAATTCTTATTTGGATCTGTTTCTACACTTTCTCTTGTTTCATTAATTTGCCTTGACTTGGGCCCATAGAGAACTATTTTAGTTACTTACTTTCATTGTGTAACTAAATACCGCTGCTGCTGCTGCTGCTGCTGCTGTGTCGCTTCAGTCCTGTCTGACTCTGTGCGACCCCACAGATGGCAGCCCGCCAGGCTCCCCTGTCCCTGGGATTCTGCAGGCAAGAACACTGGAATGGGTTGCCATTTCCTTCCCCAGTGCATGAAAGTGAAAAGTGAACGTGAAATCACTCAGTCGTGTCCGACTTTAGCGACCCCATGGACTGCAGCCTACCAGGCTCCTCCATCCATGGGATTTTCCAGGCAAGAGTACTGGAGTATGGTGCCATCACCTTCTCCAAACTAAATACTGCCTGATATTAAAGTGTAATTCTCATCAGTCATCTTTTCAAAGTGTCTAAACTTCACCTGTTTATTGTTCTCTATGACTTTTAGACTGTGTTTGGAGGGTGGGGTGTTGATGGGTAGAACCTCTCTCTCTATTCACATCCTATGGAAATGTGAGATGAGAGAGGTCCAGTGAGGTCACTGTGATTTCCTGCAGACATTTTTTTCCAGGTGGGCTTTCATTTATGATCAGTGTCCTTTCTGCCACATTCCTAAGCACAGAGACACCTTACCATATTAGAATCAGATCATCCTGTTTCCAGATTTTTCACAAGGATATCATGAGAGACAAATCAGATGTCATTAATTTCTGATGACCCACCAGTTCAGTATTAGTAATAAGAGCAGTAGTGACTTTCATTTCTTGAGGGGAAGATGAAGCCGAAAGTCACGGAAAGAAAGATGTTAGCTTCTTGTTCTGTACTTGATGAATGTATGTTTGCTTCTCGTGATTCATTACTTTTCTAAGTGCTTACAAACATCTGCTTAAGTGACTTTAGATGTTTGCCAACATCATGCTGCAGTCCATAAGTTTTAGATTTGGGGGCCATTAAAAATCAGGAAATGTGCCCCTCTTGGATAGGATTTTATTTTCTTCAACCAAAAAAAGCATTGAAATGCATGAGAAAGAATACATTGAAATGTTATACAGTTCCCTCTAGGGTGGTTGGTGACATATCTGTTTAGAACAGGCCTGAGAACCATGGCTTGCACATAGTAAGCACCCAGATATCTGCTGTTAACACTCTTCTGCATTTAATAAAATGTGTAGACATGCTTTTAAAATGCACACTGAGACTCCATCTTGAGAGGAGGTGTTCTGTTTTCCCCTTAAGATCTAGCTTGATGGATGTGTTTAAAGCCAACCATGCTGATCTGGAAAATCTACACTTAGCCGTCAGGGGTGGCACCTTCTCTTCCCTGTTCTGTGCTTCTAGGTGTTGACGAAAGATCTGCTCTCTGTCCATGTGTGAGATGGGGTCAGGGTGGTGATCTGCTCTCTGTCCATGTGTGAGATGGGTTCAGGGTGGTGGTAGAATTGATGTGGTTCTATGTTAGTGTCAATGTTAAAGGCAAATTTTTGCAGGTGAA
This sequence comes from Aepyceros melampus, assembly GCA_006408695.1. Taxonomy (NCBI): domain Eukaryota; kingdom Metazoa; phylum Chordata; class Mammalia; order Artiodactyla; family Bovidae; genus Aepyceros; species Aepyceros melampus. Next base: position 308,567 of record SJXQ01005267.1, read on the forward strand.
TCAGTCTGAGAACAGTACAGGTGAGAGTTAGATGGAAGGAAATGAAGGGGATATTTAGAGAAGGCAGTGGTGTGGGGTGGGCACCCAGCAAGAGGGGAAAGGAATTGCTCCCTGCTCACTTCATCATTTTTCTCTGTGATGAAGGGTACTGATACAGATCAGTGTGGGAACCTGAGTAACATGGGCCATCGGGAGAGAGAGGTAGCTGTCCACACATTTCTGATTCCTTTCTTGTTTTTCTAGAAGCAGTGCATTTCCGTTTCTTTCTGGTGTCAGGATATCACATCATTAACGGCTGGGATTAAATAAGCCCATGTTGTAGATCAGGCGGGTCATGGGCCCAAGTGTCTCCCTCCCCACGCACCCACCACACATCTGGGTGGCTGGCTCTTTGTGAGCTGGCATCCTCTCTCCCCCAAGACAGACAGACTTGCTCCAGCCCTGACCTTTGTGCTCTGTTGCTGACTCCAGAAGTGTCTTCTGAGGGTGTCACAGTGAACCCTCAGAAGAAGAGGAAAAGTGAATGTGGTTGGGAAGAGGTGATTCCAAGCTGGTCTGTGTGACAGATGGGCTGGGGTGTCAGTAAGCACTGTGGTCTGTGGATTTTGAGCATCTTCTGTACTTGGGGCCCAAGAGAGTTCCTTTGACCTGCTCGGGTGTCTGGCATTCCCTACCTCACTCTAAGGGTAGAGGAGGACTGTCTTCTGTTGAACCCTGACCTCTTCCCACCCAGAGCACCTTGGTTTTGTTGGGCCCCTTAGCCCTGCAGTGCAGATCCTCGGAAGCCACCGTGAGTGTGCTTCTGTCTCTCCTTTGGTCTAGACATCCTGCCCCAGCTCGCTTTTCTTTGTGAATTACACTTTGCTATGCATTTGACTGTCCTGAATTTGTGGAGTTGTATGTTGAGAAGCAGGATTACAGAGAGCTCTCTAGACTGCACAACCTCTAGAGCCAGGAGGCTTGAGTTCAAATCTCGCCCCACCATTTAGTAACTGTGTTCACATGAGCAAGCGATTGTGCCACCTTTGTGCCACCTTTCCCCACTTGTAACTTGGGGTGATTAATATAATGTCACAGTGCCACTTTCAGCAGGCTGTTTTAAGGATTAAATGAGTTAATATGTCTAAGTGGGCAGGACACTGCCTGGCACAGGATGAGGACTCTGCAGCTGTGGGCCTGCATTCATCTGTGTCGTTGAGAATCTAAGTATTCAAAAGGAAGACAACAGTTCTAACTTTCTAGATAGACATCGTCCTTAGATACTTCTTTTTAAATGAAGAGAAGGTTGTCTCTCTTAGAAAAATGTTTAAATTTTATTTAACAACATAGTAACCAGAAGGTGGAGCTTCATTCCCTTCCTCTTGACCATGGGCTGGATTTAGTGACTCACTTCTGATGAATCAAGCACGGAAAGGAAAAGAGAATAACTTGCCGGTGGGGCAGCCTGGCAGGACCACCCTCTCTCGAGTGGGGAAGTTAACCTGACTGGTGAATAGTCAGTCATGTTGACGTCATGTTCCCCCGAAGTGATGCAGTAACCTAAGTCAAACTGTAAGAAAACACCTAACCAGTCAGAATCGAGGGAAGCTCTACAGACACCTGCCCAGTTCTCTTCAGAAGTGATGAAGTCGCCAGAGACATAGGGAGGAAGCGGCAGGGATTGGAGACGTAACATCTAAACGCCGGGTGGCATCCTGCTTTGGATCCTGGCACAGAGAAAGGGCATGAGTGGAAAGTACCATAAATGTGCAAAGTCTGTTCTTCAGTAACAGTTTTGAGCCCACGTCTGACTCTTGGTTTTGACAAATGTCCCGATGTTAAGACGCAAGACATTAACAGCAGGAGAGGCTGAGTGAGAACATGTGGGAACTCTGTACTATGTACCACGTCTCTGCTGTTCTTCTGTACATCTAAAATCATTTCAAACTAAGAAGCTTAAAAATAACAACAACAACAAAAACTAGTTAAAAAAACCCAGCTCATCCTACCTGCTTGTTTGAAAAATGTCTCGAGTTTTAAAGAATATGGAGGAAGAGTGGAAGGCCCTGCACTGCCTCTGGTTCTGTCTGCACGCCTCTCAGGCAGTGACAGTGAGCAGGCGTGCTCCTCCTGTAGACCTCCTCCTAAGGGCATGTAGAGTCAAGTCAAAGCACTCAGTCGTGTCCCGCTCTTTGTGACCCCATGTACTGTACAGTCCATGGAATTCTTCAGGCCAGAATACTGGAGTGGATAGCTGTTCCCTTCTCCGGGGCATCTTCCCAACCCAGGGATCGAACCCACGTCTCCCACATTGCAAGCAGATTCTTTACCAGCTGGGCCATGAGGGAAGCCCAAGGGCATGTAAACATTTGCGTTAAAAGTCGTAAAAAAAGCCTTTTAAAAAAAAAGCTCCCGTTCTGCTTATATGCCTTAGACTGTTGGAAACCTTTTCATTTTAGTACAACTATTTTCCAGATTCCTTTTTGGGCACATTTTGGCTCTTCCAAAAGATTTATTTAAAGTGGCGTTTGTTTAGCCAGCGCTTAATTTTATTTTCCACTCTGACTTCTAACCCATCCAGGTCCCATTTATATTGCCTCTGCCCTTGCCAGTCTTGAGAAAGCCTCCCGAATTAGCATCATCTGAGAATTTAATTAACTTGCTGTTTACTAACCCTCTCCTTTCAAGATAATTAATGAGGATGTGAAGTGACACCAGGCTCGACACGGCTCCCAAGTGGCACCTGAGCAGCCCCCTCCCCGGGCGGGCCCCTCGGGGGTGCCAGCTCCCTCTTGTTTACCCTTCAGCCCTGTGGCCACACTGTGTGCAGGTGCAGATGTCCAAAGTTTGCTCAAAACCGGACTCTTCTGCCTCACCTTTTATCCACCCGTTTTTCTGCTGTGTTAATTAAAAAGCCTCATTTTGCTTAGAATGGAATGCTTATTTTTGTGTGTGCTATTCCCTGGGCAGAGTCTACATTACCAGGCCTGAAATTAAACTGGCTGAGAGAGTCAAGAATTACAGTTCCCTTTTGTTTTCTGTAAAAGTGGCAGCAGAGCATCTCCCTGCCCCCAACTTTATACTTGATCCAGAAAGTGAAGAGTTTGTCCTCAACCTAGAATTAGAGCTGTCTCTGAAGCTTTCCCTGATCATGGACGTGTTCTGGGTCTGCTACCACATGGTAGCCACTGGCACAGGTGGCTCTGAGCACTTGCCACACAGCCTGCGTGGCTGAGGAGCGGAACTGCAAATTGTATTTAAGTTAATTCAGACATACATCATCACAAGTGGCCAGTGGTTGCCATATTGGACCTCCACTGGGTACTTTTTTAATCTGCCTTGGGTTATCTGCGGCAGCTCTGAAATTCCCGGCAGTTTCTATACCCCCCCCCCCCCAACAACTTTCTTCTCTAGCAGAGAAGGTGAACTGATTTCTCCGTCACATTCAGCAAGCTGTAATTAGGAAGGTAAGTTTTCCAAGGGAAAAAGATGTTACTTTCTAAATCCAAATGTAAATGACTTGGATTATCCGTGTCACTGAGCGCTTCATTCATGCAGATAATTGAGAATTGACAGTGTCCTTTTCCCTCAATTACTTCCTGATAGTTCCATGTGTTACAGTGGGAGGAACATGGAGCTGTTTTTAAATAGCTATGTTAATGTCCTCATTAATTTTACCTTTTCCTACCAATTAACAAATATTAACTCCAGTGGCAGAATTACGTTGGCTTCCCTCATGAAGCCACATTCATCCTGCACACCCTTCTCACGTAGCGTGGTGCAGCTTAGGTTTCTGCCTTTGGTTTTTTCAGTCCGGTGCTCCCAATAGAGGCACTGGTTTTCAGGAGATCTTTGCACTGGGTTATTCACAGTGTAGGGCAGTGTGGCACCAGATCCAGGATGAGAAGACCGGGGGTCAACTTGCGTGGCCCCCCACATACAAGCCCCATTCTCATTTACAAGTGGCAGAGAGAAACCCAAGAGCCTACAGGAGCTGTGCAGGCATCTCCTGTGGGTGCTAGTGCTGGCTGGAGAAAGCCTGCCCAATCTTACCCAGATAACTGTGAGACACCGTCTCTAAGTCTTGGTTGTACAGCAGAGTTGCCAATCATAATGTGTTAGTCCTGAAGTTAAGAATTTTTTAAACTCAGAGTTTCCAAAAAAAAAAAAAAAAGAAAAGAAAAAAAAACCTCAGACTTTCAAAGCTTGTACCCAGTCTCCTTGGTTACAGCCAGTTTCTCATCTTTGACCTAACGCTCTCCTCTGTCCATGAAACAGTGAAGAAAGGCATCTGCATATCCCTTATTTCACAAGGTAGTTGTGAGAACCAGTTGAGCTAATGAAGGACCAAGCCCTTTGAAGTCTGTGCAAGGCTAGATAAACATGGATGGTGTTATTGAGAGAATGTTTAAATATTTTATTTCTCTAAATCCAGACTTCCTGATTACTCATTGTTGGATGTCAAGATCATTGCTGGCATTCTCCTTTTAAGAGATGCTTAGGAAACAAGCGTGGTGTGCAGGAAGATACACAGGGACGACTGTGACCTTTCACCTTTTCGTTTTGCTCCCTGGGCTCTTGAAACATAGGTTATTTTCAGCTGCTAAAGGGCACAGAGGATGCCTACTTTTTTTTTTTAATTGTCATTAGTAATTCCATCCATTAGGTTGGTTAAAATTTGAATTGGTTGCAGGTATTGTTTAGTTCTGAATAAATGTATAACCTTAACTGTTACGTGGTGTTGTGGTTATAGACTGAGGTGTGGAACTTGAGAACAGGTACTGCCAACTGCGGAGCACGTTTACCCACATGTTCTTACATCCAAATGTCTGAAAACAAGGACGAATTGTTCTGAAGTGACTTCATAATTCCAAGTTAAATGGTACTTTAATTACTGTTGACCTTCACTTTGAAGCAGCTTACTTTTATAACAGGTTTGCATGTCTGATTCTTACTGGGGTTTGATGAGTTGGAAGGAACTTATTTTGCTTAAAAAAGTGTGTGTGTGTACACATGACTGTGTGTTCACCTCTCTTCATTGATATTCTGAATGATTGGGTAAAGCTTTCACAAAGTTTTACATCAGAGGTTAGCACATGGCTGCTAGATGGGCAGATCCAGCCACTTACTTGTTTTTATAAATAAAGTTTTATTGGAACACAGTCCACACTGCTTTTGTGCTTTGGTGGCTGAGTTAGGCAGTGACGACAGAGACCAGCTGGCCCTCAGCCTAAAATGTTTACTGTCCAGATACTTACAGAAAAAAATTGGCTGACAGCTGATCTAGATGATAAAAATATGTCTTTTAAGAAGTTGTATTTTTTATAAAATTCCGGGGAAATTGTGGATTAAGAAATTGTTTTATCCCGGTCCATCCTTAAAAATGCAGTTGTCAGCTCTTCCTGCTCTGGTTTATTTCTGTGATCTCAAGGAGTTGCGTATCAGATGTTAGATGCAGTGACCCTGGTTTCGTGGTAACTAAACCTGCATCAGCTTCTTGCTAATGTCCTGCTAGTCATTTTATTCAGCAGACTGAGTAGCTTTCAGTGTTTCTATGGGAAGGACACTGCTCATTAGTGAATATGTTCAGCCTTCAGTTCAGCTAAACTCTGAGTGCCTTCTCAACCTGAAACAGGCAGTATTATTCCAAACGTTAAGTAATCTAGCTGTCCACAAAGACAGAGTGCTTCCCGGTCATTACAAGCTGTGCGCCACCGTCATTCCTCACCGTAATGCCGTGAAGTAGGTTCTTCACGTCGCCATCCAGATTTTATCACCGGAGCGGGAAAGGGTGGCTTGCTGAAGGTCACATAATGAGAAAGCCCACTGGCAATTTGTGTCATCTCGTGAGTCATGTTGGCGCTGGGAAATGAAGCTGGCACCAGTGGGACTCACACCCAGGGGCTAGCCGGTCCTCCTCACCCGTTCCTGCCCAGCAAGGCCAACGATTTCATTAGTGAGGTGAGTGAGTGGGTGATCCAGTAATTAATTCATCTCTGTCTAGACTTAGGACCCCAATGAAATCGGATGGTGGGGAAGGCTTCCCAAGTCTTCACATGCCCCCCTCCAACTGATTCTCGTCACCCAGCAGTGCTTTTTCTTTTAACTTTGCCTGACCGTTTATGAAGTATATTCCTATTGATTTACTCTCTGGATCCTCATGGCCCTGTGTCGAATGATGGCCTTATTCATTTGACAACCTGAGGAGAGAGCTCAGTGTCTGAGCCCCCCCTCCCCCGCATGGCCCCCAGCTCCCAAGCCTGTGTTCTTGCTGCAGAATGACCTGAATGATGTGCGTCCGTAGGAAGGCACATGGTCCCTGCCTTCAGGAGCCTTCCAGTCTCGTGGGAAATATGCCACATACGTAAAGCTGGTAACTGGCCTTCAGGGTCTCAGTGGGAAAAGATGTGCTGTGAGGTGGAGGCTTTGAGGTCAGAGGAGAAAGAATCACGGTGGACTGTGAAACAGGGGCGGAGGTGTGATGCTCAGAAAGGGGAGCAGGATTTGGCCGAGCTGGGAGGGAAGTATGCACGGGAGGGAGTGGCATGAGCCAGTATCTTTCTCTCTCTCTCTCTCTCTCACACACACACACACACACACACTCTCTCTCTCCTGCACACGCATGAGGCCACTGAGGGATCGAGTTCAGGAGACAGCAGAGCTGACTGGAGAAGGGGTGGTGCAGCAGAGAAGGTGAGAAACTGCTCTAATGGAGGACCTTTCTCATGTACAGAGAATGATGGAGACAGATTAGAGAAGATGAATAGGACCTGTGATTGTTGTGTGAGGAAACAGGAAGCAGGAATGTGGATAGACAGATGGGGAATGAATGGGTCCAAAGCTGGCAGAAAGACCCCCACTGTAACCATATGTGTTACCAGAAACCAGACTGGCTGTTGGTTCCTCTGGCTTCATGTTATTATAGAGTCATCTGGAAGGGTCATTGAAAAATATTTATTTCAATACTTTCAGCCTTTAAAGGACTTCCCTGGTGGCTCAGACAGTAAAGCATCTGCCTATAGTGTGGGAGACCCGAGTTCAATCTCTGGGTGAGGAAGATCTCCTGGAGAAGGAAATGGCAACCCACTCCAGTATTCTTGCCTGGAAAATCCCATGGATGGGGGAGCCTGGTAGGCTACAGTCTTTGAGGTTGCAAAGAGTCGGACACAACTGAGCAACTTTACTTTTCACTTTCAGCCTTTAAAAGAATGTCTGTAGTCTATATTAATACAGAACAGGCTCCTGGATCTGAGATTCCACACAGCTGCCACCCAGCATGTTGAGGTGTGGGGAGTGACCAGCCACATCCTTATCCTGGGGCCGCAGGAAGCAACTGCACGCTGGTCTGTGTGCACGTCTCACCGTGCCCCGTCGCGCAGCCCCTACTAATGTGTGGTGTGCATCAGAGCACCCTGGTGCCCCAGGGCTGGCAGGATCCCAGCCATCCTCTCCCTAGTCCTGCCTCCAACATCCTCTAACCCCTCCTGCCCGCCCTTTACACCCCATCATTTTGCTCAAGGACATTTCCCCAGTTGCCACTTTTGTAGATGCAGTTTTCTGAAACTTGAGTTTTACTGCAGAAGATCCCTCGCAGTTCTCCAGCAGGTTTTGTGAACCGTCATCTGTCCAGAATGAAACTGCCCGTGCCCCCGGCAGACCTTCTCCTGTGGGTCCCAGCCACCTCACACTGGCGCTTGGACCTGCTTGGCCAGAGTGGACTTGCTGAAAATGAGGAAGGGATGTGTTGGTCAATGTGGGCTGGTTGGTGAAAACCCTCCCTGTATTTCACCATTTAGAAATACGTTTTCGCTGACTGGCCTCACAGCTACATTCTGTTGGGAGGTTGAGAGCAGAACCAGGAGGTGTGGTATCTCTGGACCGAGTCACCCTGGGAAGGGTCTGCTGTGAGCGGGGCCAGCCAGTCAGAAGGCCGAGGAGCCTGGAGCTCGGGCATACACGGGAAGGGGAGGGGGACTCACCCAGGTATTCAGCGTCTGAGCCCAGGTGGAGAATGGTTCCTTCCTCAAAGGTCTCAGAACTTGAAAACTGATGGAAGTGTAACATATAACCGGTTCCTTGGGGTCCGGATAGCAGCGGGTCTCAGATAGGAGGACAGGAAGCTCGGGAAGAAAATAAAGATGTATGTGTGCGTTTGTGAAGACGTGAACGTATCCTCATCCTGGCGCTTCAGATCTGGAGAGAGTCGAGGTGCTCTGTCAGGCATGGGGTGGGGTGCCCGCGTGGCCAGCTCCTTCCAGATGGCCGAGCATGTCACTCCGTTGGATTGTGGACGTTTTCTGATAGAACTAACCTGTGTACTAAGCTGTTTTCACCTCCAAAGATGCCGTCGACGCCCGTACTCATCCTTGGAGCCGTCTCGGCCGAGTTACTTGGCCTGCAGAGGCGTCTGAGCTGGGTGCTCTCCGCCCCCGTCTCTGTGATCGGCCGGGTGTTCTGGCTGCTTTTAGTTTCCTCAAGTCTCACAGCCCCTTGTCAGTCTAGTGGTAAAAGAGGATGGCCATGCTAAAGCCAGGTGAACACAGCAGAGGGCATAGACGAAGCAGAGGGTGGGATGACAGTGATCGAGCGGGCCTCTGGCTGGGGAGCGTTTGGCTAGTTTGGTGGGAAAAGGGCAGCACTTGCTGCAATCCACAGGCTGAAATAATGGAGTCACTAAACACAGCCATGCATTATAATTATCTCCTGCCCCCCAAATCTTATTTAAACAAATGGTGTATATTAGCGAGCACATTTATTTCTCAGCCCCAGCATCCCACCTGGACTGCAGACTCCCACGTGGGAGTCCAGTGGAGCATTTGCTGAAAAGAATGGCACGTGGTGGGCATGGGTGGGACCACCTGTGCTCTGACATCCCAGAGGCGGGCAGAAGGGGTTCTGGCCCAGGTGGGAAGGGTGCCCCTCGCCTGCTCTAGCTGCTGTGCAGCTTGTCAGCAGGTGGAGGGGTGGTTTGGGGAGGGTCTCCAAGCAGGAGATGCACCAAGACCAGAAAGGCCAGGGCTGGTGGGTAAGGTGGGAGCAGCCAGGCGTCTCATGGTGTGTGGAGTGTGGTGTGGGGTGGAGGCTGGACACCTGAGATGGAGGAGGGAATCGGACGCGACCAGCTTGGTCTGGAGTGACAGCCGAGGACCAAGAGCAGCAGGAGAGCATTAGAGGAGTGTCTCAGTTTATTCAGACTTTCAGCCAGCCATCTTTCAGTCCCTACCATGGGCCAGGAGCTGTGCCCCGAACCAGGATGAAAGTTCTCCCCGCCTGTGAGGTGCTGTCCATGGTGTGGCAGAGGAGTTGGAGGGGGCTTGAAGCACAGAGTCCTGTCTGGATGCTGCTGCAGCGGGCTTTGTGAGCCCAGAGGAAGGAGGGGTGGAGCTGGGAGCTGGGGAAGGCTTCTGAGAAGGCGTGGCCTTTGCGCGGAGGAGGGCTCTGCTCCCTCCAGCTGTATGTTTATTTCCTTTTTTTCTTGCTCACCCCGCTTCAGTCGTGTCTGACTTTTTGTGACCCCGTGGACCATAGCCCACTAGGCTCCTCTGTCCATGGGTCTGTCCAGGCAAGAATACTGGGATGAGTTGCCGTGTCCTCCTTCAGGGATCTTCCCGACCCAGGAATTGAGCCCATGTCTCTTATGTCACCTGCATTGGCGGGGGCTTCGGGTTCTTTACCACCAGCGCCGCCTGGGAACGTGGTCCTTTCTGGAGGACTTCCCCAGCAGTCTGTCTTCCTAGCCAGTCACAGCAAGAACAAGCGTGCACACTCACGCACGTGGCCTCCGAGGGAGGTAAGACGGCTCTCCAGACTCCCCAGGAGCCCTCCAGGTTATCTCATGGGAATTCAGACTCCTGTGATGCCTGTGCAAATGGCATAGATGCTGGGATGGGTGAAGTGGGATTCTAGACTCTTGACTTCTTCCCCGTCTATGAGGGCTCACCCATTCCCAGGACCAAGACTCAATCTCAAAAACTGGTGGCAGCCGTGAAGATTACCAGACTTGTTCTCCTCTGGCTTGGGCTCACGGCCTCCCAGTGTGGTCTCCCTTGTCTCCTTCTGGGAGAGGCCCCTCTTATACCCGGGAGATGTCATGCTCGGGATGCGGGCGCTAAGAGCGACAGCCCAAGGGAGGCCAGCAGACACCCGGAGATCTTCTAGCTCTCAACGGATGCTCCCAGTCCTTGAGCTCATGCCCATTGGAATGATTAATTGCTGTCCTCCACTCTGCTGGACAATTACTGAGCGCAGGAGAAGGAGAGAAAGGTCTTCAGTTGGACCAATTTGGCACCATATTGTTTTCTGTTAATCTATTTTGTTTTCTGTCCGTCTGTCCCCAGGGATGGGTGCCTTGCTGCTTGCTGAAGCATGCATAACTAATGTCCTCATTAAGGGCTGATCTGTTTACCAAGGCCAGGCGAGGAAGCCAGCCTGCCAAACCTAGGCGCAAGCTGGGGGCCGTTGCCTCCCTCTGGGCCTTAGCCCCACCTCATTAAGCTGGTCCAGGCTATTGATTGGGAGCCTGTGTTTGGAAGAGTCTTACTTACTCCATGCATTATCTTGACAGATTGATCAGACCTGATTGAGAACCTCTTAAAGAAACGAACAGCTGTAATGGGAAAGTTGGACTCTGTCATCCGTTAGGATGATTCTGGGAGCAAGAAGAACAAGTCTGACATCTTGGAGCAATTGTATTTACAATTAACATGGCTGAAAACGATTGCCTCTATTGATCCCCCCTTCCTGCAATTACAGCTCCATTGTTTACATTCCAGCACTTCAGTTATAAAAAGGAAATTCAATAATTATTGCATTATTTAAAGTTAAAGTGCCACAGAGTTTGCTGGCTACGCTTGCTGGTTGATTTAACGTTCAGTAAAATCCATGCTGAGCTCTCCATCTTGAGGCCGAACAATATCGGCTTTTAATGAGACTTAAAAAGCGGGGGAAGGAGAGCAAAACCTAGTGCACAGGGTGTTTGTCTGGGTTGTTTATGGGGGGACCCAAAGGCAGGGCAGAGAAACGCGCCATGTCATCTTTCGCAAAACGATGTCCCCTCTTGCCAGCTGTCTCCTGGTCTCTTGACTCTGCTTCCTCAAAGAAGCACTTCTCTCTTTCCACTCTCTCAGTCCCTTGTTCCTTTCCCACAAGGGTAACATCTCCTCCTCAGCCGTCAACAAAATCCACAGAATTTAAGGAGAAAGAGTGAAATGTTTTAGCACCCAGAAGGAGCGACATGAGAGGCATTTGTTTCAAGGGAATTTTTCTCTTCCATGCAGTCATTTTCCCATTTTCTGATTCGGGGGAAAAAACGAAATAAAAAATGAAGCGGCCCTGCGCGTGCTCACTGGCCCCTGCCCGTCTCATCCTGGCGGCCCTGAGCCCTCTCATAATGAGGGTGATGAGGGTGTTGGTCAACAGATGCTGGGAGCTCTGGGAGCTCGAGAGGTGCCTCCAGGTTGGAGCATCACACTCAGACTCCCAGCAGCAGCAGCTGGAAAGTTCAAGAGCTCAGGAGGAATTTTAAAGACCGTTTTATTTTTCTCATATTTGGTGGAAACTCTCTGGTGGGCTGGGTTCCAGCAAGACATCTGGACAGGTGTGCTCAGCGGGGTGCCGAGCTCGCGAGGAAAAAGTGATGCCTCATGCCTCGCCATCAAGAGTCACGCTTTCAGCCCCAGCCCCAGGAAATTTGAGACTGCAGGTGTGAAAGGGGAGAGGAAGATGAATGGAGCCAATTCCGACTTTTATAAAGTATCTGGAGCGGGCCGGTAGCAGGCAGCTGCTTCCGTGGGCCTTTTTCATTAAAGAGGTGAATTCTTGAGTGCTGGCACTGCGTGATTTATCGAGTGCAGTTTGCTAGCATCTGAAATGCTCTTTGGGAAAGGGTGGGTGATGCGGAGACTTTAGGCCTGGGCAGTTTTCCTTCTTACGAGGAAATACTTTCAGGGGTTCTGACTTGGGTCTCTCCTCCGTGGCGGTTGCTGTCCTAAGCAGCTGTTCTCTAGTGTGACCCCAGACCACCAGCACCAGGGAGACGGTCAGGAATTCTCCCTCCCTACCCCGAACCCAGACCTGATGAATTAGAAACCCTCAGGGTGGGCCCCAACGCTCTGCAGCGGGACACCCCACCTCCCGCCCCGGGTGCTTCTGAGGCATGCTCAAGCCAGAGGGCCCCAGAGCTGGAACGTGTCTGTATCTTTAACTGCTGAGCTTGTGGTGTGTGCCTGCCAGCCAGGTGAGGAAGCAATATCCAGGCTCGGGGTAGAAAGATGACGTCCTTGCCAGACGTTTGGGCAGTCCTTCCCGTCTTCTGAATCTTTTCACGTTTGTTTGCTCACGTGGTTTCCAAATTGCCTCCGAGGAAGACAGGGCAAGTATAAACGTCTGTGTGTCACAGATGAAGTAACGCACCTGTTTTGACCACCAGACAAGTATTTCTTCTTCTTCTTCTTCTTCTTCTTCTTTTTTTTTTTCCTTTCTGCTGTGTTGACTGTCATGGGATTGGATATACAAATAAGCAAATCCTTCAGCATGGATTTGGGAAACCAGGGATGTGTCTGTTTCAGCTCAGCTCTCCTTCCCTGGTCCTCACCTGGGGTGTTGGCAGATGTGCTAAAGAACAAGGTTTCTGAGTTTTCACTGTTTGGGCGCCGACAGACAGACAGATCCAGTAAACAGATGTGCTGGAGCAAGGGCCTGGGCCTGGGGTGAGGGTCCTGACTCTGCCGCACCAGCTGTGTGACTTCAGGCAAATGACTTAAAATAAGACTTAAGGGCCTCTTGTGAGGAAGAAGTCAGTCCCATGCGTGTGCAGTCTCCCCTCTGTTTCATCATTTCTGCACACCGAAATTTCTTTACTGTCAACAGGCAATCCTGCTTTGGGACTGGGGGTGTGGGGTGGCGGTTCCCAGGGAAGGGGGCCGGACAGACTGGGGGTGAGGAGGGAAATGTCAAATAGCTAAATTCAGTAACATTCATTCCTATCCCTAATCCCCAAAGCCTAACCAGCTTGAAAAGTAATGATAGTAATAATAATAACCTTATTAATTATGAAGGCAAACAGACAGCAGGTGCCGTGTTAGCCACCTTTGTATGAATTATCCCACTGACCTCTCCCACTGGTACTGTGAGGGGGTCCCTCTACTGCAGATGAGGAAACTGAGGCCCAACCCATGTGTGTGTCTTGCCCAGAGTAGCACAGAGGGAGGGTTTTCCTCAGCTTGCCTTAATCCAGAGTGCTTCGTAAACCGCTGTTACGGCAGCAGTGTGACCTGGAGTTGAACAGGGACCAGCTTGAGTAGCACAGATATGGCGGCCTTTGTTTCACGTGGGGACTTAAACCCTGGGAGCTGAAGAGTAGCTCCAAGGAGGAAGCGTGTCTTCACGAATGAAGAAAGTCACTGTTTCCCATGCCCTGTCTTAATGAAGGGGTGACCTTCGGACTCGAGGAGCCTGGGCTCGTTCCTGGAGAATGGTCAGGTTGATGTTAGCCTAGGGACCTACTCTTTTCCTCACCATGTATTTCCCTTGGCTTCCCAGCTTATGTACATGCTCATTTGACCATCTGGAAACTAGCCCTTATCTTGCTTGAGACCCTGTGCTGTGATGGGCCCCCTCCTTTAGGAGAGATGCCTGCATACCCTGAGAAGGTTCCTCTCTGTGTGGTTGTGCCACGCCCTTCTCTGGAGTTTTCCCAACAGAGGGAAACGAAATCTGTTAGTACCAGCATTCCACAAGAGCCCACATTTGGATTTCTTCTAGAAAAGACTCAAAGCCGAGTCTGATACACCCTCTCAGTGGTTGCAGATTCATGCTTATTTTACTTCTAAAATTTATTGTGCTTCTCTCTAAGGACCATTCATCTTCTTGAGACTTTTGAATGAGGAGATGTCATTCTTGCGAGCCAAGAGATCCAGGCTTGGAAAGCCTGAACTCCAGCCTTGGAACTCGGATGCTGAGAGCGAACAGTCAGAGCTTGTTCCAGGGCGTGAGGAGTCTGGCCTAGAAACCAGAAAATAGGTCAGAGATTGATCTAAGGGAACGTTTTTTACTTCCTTTCACTTTCTCTTGTAAATTGTGGTCGGAGCTTATATTTTAACGCTGTCTGCTGGGCTCCTGCAGTGAAATAGGACTAAATTAACATGTGCCAAGGTCGAGGGCTTGAGTGGGTGAAAAGCCAACGTGAAACAGAAAATACGTATATATTTAGGTTGACCTTCCGGAAGCCTTCCTAAGAGTGCGACATTAAATCTGGACCGGTAACACCACCCCTGATTAAAAAGTTGGCCACCCCTTTTCCAGGCTGAGTTACACCTGAAACAGTTTCCTCTTTAGATGCTCCAGGTGAATACCTGGGTCTGGTGCGCTTGCACCCCATGACAGCCCCCTGCAGTCAGTACAGCGTCGCTGGACAACCATGGACCCAGCCTCTGGCCCCGGGTTCCAGTCCTGTTTTGTCCACACTGTGGGAACTCATGGGTGGGGGGAGGAGTCACGTGACCCCTTGGAGCTTTGGGTTTCTCCAAGGACAGGAGCCAAACACAGCCCAACTCAGGCCGTGATGAGAAAACGAAGTGTGCGAAGGTACCTCCTCAGCAGTACCTGCCGTGCAGGGTTACGATGGTGAATTAACCCCCCTCACGTCTTCCTTATTTCATCTTAGTGGGTAATTAGCGGGCTCACTGTGGACCTTCATCTTGCTGTCCTGTCTCACGGGAGGGGTTGCTGAGACTTCTGCAGCGCTCTCTCTGAGCCCCTGGCTTGCTCTGGTTGACAGTTTTCTCCTTCGGAGGTCTGATGGGACAGCGGCCTCTTCCATCAGGGCCTCCCATGGGTGGGTTGTGGGGCCCTCCCTGCTAGGTGTCGGTCACCCCCATGGTTGCCCACGTGCCCCAGCAGGGGCGGATCCCCGGGAGCCGCTTTGCCTCACCCATCTCGGCGCTTCACCGTTTGATCTGCCCTCCGGGTGTGGTTGCGACGTATCCGTGGGAGAATGTGGTGAGCCGGGTGGCCGTTTGTGTTCCTCGTAACAGGTCTTATTCCCCGAGGAAGCCTCCCTCATGAATCCTGTGTGTTTTCGCTTGTGAGAGTGTGTGTGCGAGTGTCAGAGTGTACTTTGTCCATTTCTACTTTAAAGGGGAGGCTCTGACAAAACCTGATCAATATTTTGCATTCCATGCATGAAGAACCAGATGTTAGAAGTTTCCTCTTGCTGGGGAGGAGGAGGGAGCCGAGGCCCCTCCAGATTTATAGAAATCGATGTTCTCTGACAGAAGTTGGTTAGTTTTCCTGGGAAACAAGTAACAGGAACACATTTTTTTGATTTTCGCGATGAATTATTTTCTAACAAGAGCCCTCTTCTCATCTCTTTGACTTCCAGTCGCTGGCAGGGTGGACGAGCCCAACATACTAATGGGGTGAAATCCCACAAATAATGCCAGCCTGCTCCTTTCCTTTCTTTTTCAATTATTCATTTCCTCTTCATACCCGCCCTCACGTGCCAGGCTCATTATCTGAGATGCCTTTTACTGTATTGAGGTCTTATCTTTTCCAAGTTCTTCCCCCGGAACCAGACCCAGAAGCAAAGACAGGGGACTCTGGACATATCCAGGTTAAGGGCACAGGAGTGTCACCTGCCAGCTAAACCCAGCCCAGCATTTTATTGATAAAATATAAATGCTCCATCAGGATTGGACAGGTGGACAGGACAGGCTCCCTGGTCAGCACGAGGGAGCCCCCTCGCTCATTTCCAGCACAGGTGCTGCTCACCCAGCGTGTGCCAGTCCAGCTCCTGCACGCTGAGGGCCCTCTGTTATCGCCTGCACCGTGGTCGTTTGGAGAAGTTGGAGTTTGCAGAGTTCTTTCCCTGTTTCCATTTATGAGTCAGACCGGGTACTTGTTTCCTTTTTGTGGGTCCTTGCACTATGTGCTTGCAGAAAGTAAATCCTCTTGCCACGTGTAGAACTTCCTTTCAGTGGGAACAACTGCACACTTGCAGTTCCTATAAGCCAGTGTTTTGCAGGCACTATTTTTAAATTTTTTTTTTTTTTGATGTGTTCCATTTTTCAAAGTCTGTGCTGAATTTGTTACAGTATTGCTTCCCATGTTTATGTTCTGGATTTTTGGCCATGAGGCATGTGAGGTCCTAGCTCCCTGACCAAGGATGGAACCGGCACCTCCTGCATTAAAAGTCCCAACCACTGGATTGCCAGGGAAACCCTTGCAGGCACTTTTTAAAACCAGACAGTAACACCGGGGAAATCAGGGAAGCCCTCGGTGGTTCAGGATCCAAGGTTGTAGGAGAGGCTGGCTGGACAGAGTGCTGGACTGGACCTTGGTTTCTGCTCTTCCTTTAGCTGAGTCAGTCGCCCTTCCTGGACTAATTTGTTGGTCCTGCTTCTTCATTACTCCTGATGCGTTTTTCTTGAGTGATACAGTGATTTTCCTGTGCCACCGGAGGAAGTGTTCTCACAATGGTAACTCACACCAGAAGGTTGCCCTCCTCATATCTCTTGGCCTGTCTGCCAAGTTGCCACCATCACTGCCTCGTTACTTGCAGGGCCAGACCCTCGGGTAGGGCATAGTCTGTGTCTGTGTGTGTGTGTCCGTGTGTGTGTGTGTTTACACAGTGTGTGTTTTCACGTGTTGTTGACATCTAGAATTGAACCAAACCCTGCCCAGTGAGCTCAGTGACCATTTTTCTTTGGGTCCGCATGTAGCACACAGGTCTTACAGCACACTGACCACAGGCAAAGTTATTGTTCTGTTTTCTTATTCTTTATTTTGTATTTTTAAAGAACCTTTAGTTATTTATGGCTGCATCAGGCCTTAGTGGCAGCGCGCAGGATCTTTATTTCGGCGTGTGGGTTTCTTCCCTATTGGGGCATGCAGGCTCTCTACTTGAGGCGCACAGACTCAGCAGTTGTGGTGTAGGGCTTAGCTGTCCTGTGGCATGTACGATCTTCGTTCCCCAACCAGGGATGGAACCCGCATGTCCCCTGCCTTGGAATGCAGATTCTTAACTGGCGGACCACCAGGAAGGTCCCCTGTTTTCTTTTTTAAACTGCACAACTGACCCGCTAGAGGTGAGCATAAAGAAATCTTGAGTATAAAGTTCAGAATCTTGAGCACAGAGTAAAGAAATAAATGGAAACAGCCAAACCAAGACTTGGGTCCTCCTACCTGAGGATGGGTGAGCTCTGTGATGGAGGGGGAGAGGCTTGGAGGAGTCCAGTATCTGTGTGGGAGAAGAATTTCCTTCCTGCCGAGAAGAGCAGGAACTCTGAGAGGAGGCAGCCCCTTCACTGAGTGTTCCACTGGGGTTTGTGCCTCGGTGGATTCTTCATATATTAGAGTGAATTTAATTAAATACATTGTGATCCCAACTGAGGGTATCCTAATTAGCTGGGTCAGGAACAAATCATTCTCCCTCTTCTCCAGATGAAAACATCTACTCTGTCCTGCAGGGAAAGCATTTCCGGGGTGACGGGCTGGCCCGTCTGACTGACTGTGAAGTCAGTCTCTCCAGTCCTGCCCCCTCCTGCTGCTTCTTACTAGGCAGGTTCCCAGGGTGGAATTCCAGGGATGGGCCAGCACATCTTGGGAGGGAGAGGGTGCCCGGCCACCAAGGTCAGGGCCTGGACCCACCGAAGGCCTGGGAAGGGACCAGATGGTGCGGAGAACTCAGGACCCTGTTGCCGGCTTCGGACCCCCGTTTGCTCCATGTTGGACAGTCTGAAAACTGCCCAAGCGGGAGCTTATAAGATGTGGTGAGAACAGGAGCACTCACGTGCAGGTGGACCCCCAGAGACTCCAGTTGTGAGTGGAAGTTCGGATTGGGGTATAACCTTTATGAGCAGGTGTTTCCTAGGAATGGAGAAATAGTTTATTCTGGATTTCCATGTGTATGTCTTGGAGAGTGAACTTGGAGTGCGCAAGCAAGCTTGGAATTTTGAATTAAGCTTCTGTGCAAGTCTCTGAGAGGGGACCCTAAATGTCCGCTATACTGGGCTCGGAGGGAGGGGCCGTGGCTCTATTTTCCGCATTTTTTGCTTTTATTCCTGTCTCTATCATTTGTTTCAGGCACCCATTCATTTTATTTCCCAAACGGTTCTCACGTAGCAGACCAAAAGGATTCCTGGTGGCAGCAGAGATTACCAGTGACTACCAGGAGTCAAGTGTGGGGGTTTAGGGGCATCATCATCGTATCAGTTATTTTTCCAGCAGGAGTCCCCAGTGTGATGTTTGTTTCAGTTGAGCATTTATACAGCCCTGTCACCCAAGAGCCCCTGAGTCTGAGGACGAAAGGCATCTGACATCTCAGCTCCCATCCAACTCTTTCTGGCCGTGTTATCCTCTCTTCTGGCTCACAGACTAGAAACCCCAGACATTTGGAAAAGAACCCTCACATCCATATTAAAATTTCGTGTTTAAGATTCAGAGCCTTACTGCCAGAAATCCTGTTTCATGAGAAGGTAATGGGAATTCGGGGTTAAGGCTCCAGTGATCCTATCTGTGATTTCGTAGTTTACGATACCACCAGAATCCCTTGATAGGACTTATCGCTTTGGATTCCATGGTTATTTTCCCTGTTACCTTTCATTCAGTCAGTTTTTGTTGAAACTTTAATAAATGGAATTTGTTGGGTCTTGGTGATCCAAGGTGGCTGTTGCTGGCTCCTGTATGAGTTCCCTGTTCCTCAGTCCCAACCCTAACGCTTGCTCCTGAGAATATCCAGGTTCCATTTTTGGCTTTCGGGGGTCCCTATGGAGAATTTGGGGAGAATCGGCATAGGCAAGCTCATTTTGTTTTCCTTTCCATCCAGCCCGTCAGTCTCTCTCCCCAGAGTCCCACTCTCCAAAAAATGTAGCTTTGGAGCTTTCCATCCTTGACAAGGAGACTTAAGTCAGAGGGGGCAAACTGAAGAGAAACCATTAAAAAACAAACAAACAACAACAAAAAAAAACAGCTCAAATTTATTTCAAGGAAAGTAGCTTTGTGTATTTGGTGGTTATACTCTGACAGCATTGAGCTTGCCTGTTACTCGGTCTCTTTCTGGTTGTGATTGCTGTAGGCCAGCTCTTACTGGAGGCAGGGCCAGGGGAAGGCATATTGCAAGGCTCTGCACTTGAGTGTGTTGCTGCTGCTGCTAAGTCACTTCAGTCGTGTCCGACTCTGTGTGGCCCCATAGACGGCAGCCCACCAGGCTCCCCCGTCCCTGGGATTCTCCAGGCAAGAACACTGGAGTGGGTTGCCATTTCCTTCTCCAATGCATGAAAGTGAAAAGTGAAAGTGAAGTCGCTGAGTCATGTCCGACCCTCAGCGACCCCATGGACTGGGCCTTCCAGGCCCCTCCGTCGATGGGATTTTCCAGGCAGGAGTACTGGAGTGAGGTGCCATCGCAGTCACCCATTTCTGGGAAAGAAGGGATTGTTCTCTGCTGATACCTGTGAAGCCCTTCACTGTGTTACCTGCAATTGGCCTCAGAGCAAAAGTTAACGTGGTGTAGCCAGCTTACATGGCCGAGGGCCTGCGCCCCCTCCCCTTTTTCAGCCCTCTGTTGGTGCATTCATATTTCCTCTTCCAGTGAGGTCCAGACCTGCTTCTGGGATGTTCACACTTTTTCCGTGAACATAGGATGTGTGCATGTGAACACGTGAGCCTCCAAGCTGTGTCATCCAGTAGGAACAGTTGGGCCACTCTTGTTAGCATTGAGCAGAGTGCAGGGCATTGACGTCTGTGCTTCCTGAGTGTCCCACAGTACAATCAGGACAGGGTGGAGGTCCAAGCAGGACCGGAGATGGTTGCCAGGCACGGGCGTCAAATAGAACAAGTGTGGTCAGAAAGGAGACGAGCAGCACAGAGCAGCCCCAAGGCTTTATTGTGGTTCCTTGGGCCAGGCTCGGGGCACTGGAGGTGGGAGTGGGGGTGAGAAGAAAGAAGGAAGGACAGGTGGTAACATGAGCCCATAAAATCCACGATCTCAATTTCCTCCTCCAGAAGGATACTGGGGGCGGATGCTGCCAGATTCTAGTTCTCTTTCTCCCATTAACTAGCTGTGTTACCTTGAGTCAACCACTTAAAACTTCTTGGGATTTTTTTTTTTTTCCTGTTTTATGTATACCCAGTAGAAAAATTCCCTCTTCTCCTAAAATGAGTCATTTGAAATGAAGGAGGTAGCCTTTCTATACCAGGAGTATATCAGTTCTCTAATTCTTAATAAAAAGGGTCCGTAGCTTTCCACGCGTTCTCACAGGGACCCAAAAGGGTGTGAATGTTACCTTGGATGCAAGTCTTCTTCAGGATGCGGAAGTCTGGGTTCTGCCAACTCCATGGCCTCCACTAGTTTGTGTACCATTCTTTTATCCCTGTTGCCTCTGCTCCCTGGGCTTCCATGTTCTGGAATCAAAGTTCTGTATCGACACAAACACAACCCAGAGTGTAATTTTGACCATCTGAGCTCTAAGCTAAATGACCTTGAGATGTTGAGAGAGAACTGTCTGGACAAAATTATTTTTCTTTTTTTCCTAATCTTAGGGGAAGACCTAATTTCAGGTTCTCCTAATAGACTAGTTCTAAATACAAAAGCTTGAGTCCTCTTTCTTGTGAAATAGCCACACAGCAGCTTTGGTGCTTCGTTACTGACCTAAGATTCTATGCAGGTGACCACCCTGTAGGCCACCCCCTAAAGCGGGCGCTCATCACTTTTTCCATAAGGGTCCAGATAATAAGATTTTGGGCTTTGCAGGCCACGTAATCTCTGTTGCAACTATTGAACTCCGTCCGGTGTTCAGAAAGTATCTGTCGACGATGCACAAACCAACACATTTTGTGGCTGTGTTCCACCGAGACCCTATTTGCAAAACCAGGCAGCAGGGTGCGCTTGGCCTGTGGCCATAGCTTGCCAACCCCTGTTCCACAGAGCAGACACTTTGGAGATAAGCGGAAAGAGGAAGCTCAGATTCTTGTGCCAGGAAGCCCAGTTTTATGCTGGGAGGGTCGGATCCATCAGCATTTTCAGCACTCTGACACACCTGGGGGAGGCAGGAACGAGAGTCACCTTGCTCCCTGTCCTCATCAAGCTGCTGGGGAAAGGGCCCCCCGGGAAAACTGAGTCACCCCGGAAAGGGGTTGTCGGGTGGCTGGCAGGGCGGGTGGGCTCGCGGCGGGGCTGGGCTTGGCGCGGCTGACCAGGGCGCGTCCCTCTCTCTCACCCTCGCAGCACCTGCAGCAGCGCGAGAGCAGCGTGGAGGGCGAGAGCTGCTACTACCACTGCGTCCTGTGCAGCTACTCCACCAAGGCCAAGCTCAACC